>PVJL010011159.1:0-44506 GCA_004026885.1 Lyroderma lyra
TACCTTTCTCTCACTCTTAGTAGTGTTCCTTTATCCACATGTGAAGAGTGATGGGACCGGTTTCCATTCCGGGGGACCACAAGAGTAAAGGAGTGCTATCTGAATAAACACTCGGTGATGTGGTCTCAATTTTCTACTCCTCATCAGAAACAAGCCAGAAACATCAAAACTGCCTGGATAGTGTTACTGTCTTTACCAAGAGTCTCCAGCTGGATCCCCAAGTCGGGCAGAAGAGGAGGGAAGTAGCTCTAAATACAGAAAAGCCAGACCCCTTCTCTCCTGCTTGTTCTGGAAAGCTGATTTAACTGATTTCGAAATGCTTAAAGGCAGGTCGAGAGAACTCTGCTGAACATCTAAATAAGCGTTCTGATTAATCAAAGATTGAAGTCATGTTTCTGAGAAACTGCAGCGGAAAGACCTTTGGATTTCAGTGCAGATTCCACTAGTGTCATCATTCTTGAAATTCAAATTAAATAATCAATGTTCCAAAGCATCAAATTCCAAATGCATTTTCTTTCCCCTCTGAAAACTTCTTTTCTCCTCTGGTGTTACTAATTCTGTTAACAACGTAAGTATTCTCATTTTGCTTTAAGTTTGAAACCTCAGACCTTCCACTTGCATGTGAATCAGCCCTCCCTGGCCTCCTGACCTTCCCAGACCTGTGGTTGTTTCTTCTACACCCGCTAAATCGCCCTCCATTGTCTCGTTACATATTACAATTCTGAAATAAAACGTGCTTGTTACATTGTTAAACATCTTTTCAGTATTCACCTATTGACTATCCAATACAGTTCAAAGTCAGTCTGGTTGTCCAGGTCAGGGCAATCTGTTGGGTGTGTGAGGTCCTGGGCAAATATTATTTTTGCAGAACCTGTATCTATATAAACAGTTTGATTTAAAATGTATTATAAATTCATAGACCCATGTGAGATACAGTGATTTATTGATGAAGATTTAAAATCATAAGTAGAAAAGATATACTTGTTTATTATCCAATCAAGACAGGTAAAAATTCTTCATAGTGTCCAGTATCCATCTCTTGTGTTTTTCTTATTTTTTTTTCCCCACTGAGAGAGCAAAGTAGCAAGGTTATTATGACTCACAATGGCCAAGGCTCTTTTGAGTATGTCTGTATTGACACAATATAGATCTTCTTGTCTCTGCAGTTTCCTAATATTTATATAATGTTGGTTACATTACTAACAAGGCTTCCTCAGCCATCAAGCAGCCCATGAATACTAGTTTCCAATAACTCTCCCAAACATCATTACTGTGCTTCATGATAATGCCCACAATGCAAGTCTTACCCAGACTGTGTAGGAAAATATTAATTACAAGTTAAATTTACTGTTTTGAATTTTATCACATAAACGTAGCATTAACACATCTTTCATTTATTTCTTCTCTCAAATTCTTTAGGTGGTATCAGTTCATTCCTAGAGTGTGCTCTTTTTCAATGCTGACTAGGCCCCTGCCTCCCACACACCAATACCACTGGGGAGAACAGGAGTGGGGACTGTGGGAAAATGTGTCACATTTATGTGAGGGATGTCTGTCTCTCACCCCGCATGGCCCGTGACCACCCTGAAAGAGCATGATGTCACCTCATCAACAGGAAGCAAATGATATCATGATTCAGAGGGGGTGACAGCATTTACTAATATGAATATTCTGATAAATGTAACTTTAGATCTCATTTCTAAAGTTTATCTCATTTCTAGGATAAACTAATCCCCAAATAAAATACCTTGGTAAATGCCTATGGATTATTTAAATAAACAAAACATAAATGATAGGATGAAATGAAGTCTTCCATTCCTGATTTCACATTTTCATCGAAACTGTCTAGTAGTATACTTTTTTCAGAGACACATCGAATATGGTAGTGAAATCATTTTTATTCATCTATCTGGAATGCATGCGATCTGAGTTCTATAGACTTCTTTTTCCTACTACACAAGCTTGCACTTAAATGAAAACCCAACAGTGATATGGTTTTACCTTCCAGATTGAGTGACTCATTAATGATTGTGAAGGCAGCTGATGTTCTGGGTCAAGCTGACCTGTTTAACTATCTGATTAACTGTAATGATAAGGTTATCTTCCAGGATTGCATGGAGTATGGTTATGAAAGGTGTCCGGAAAGATGTCAGATGGAGTCTGAGTTTCAAGGAAGCTGGTTGTTTTCACTCAGTTCCTAACACCCGTTCTGAACTATGCGAGGAGGAATACTGTATATTTAAATGCATCTGTTGTACGACTGCTGAGTTCAGAGTACTCTAGCAAGGGGTGGGAATCACACAGATGGTGTGCTTCTCGACCAAAACCGCTTGCTGTTCGATGCCACATTCATAGAGAACATGTAAATACTTGGCACAGTTGTGAGAGTTTTCAGAGGTGTTACATTCATTTAGAGAGTTACAGCTTTGGTGGTGACAGCTTCCCATTTTGGGCTAACAGGATTAATTCTCTCTTATTTTTATCCTGACATTCCAAAAATTGCCACAATTTTCTGATCTAACTTGCGCTGGAAAAGAGTTGTGTTGTTTTTTCTTTATTCCCCACTTACTTGAAGAGGATTAGTATACCAACAAGAATGTGATGAAGACGAGCCAGGTGCCCAGGAGAACACTGGTCTCGTGTGTCACAGTGGAGTTTTCAGGTCTATATCTGTGTGCCGCCAAGAGCCCATGGCATTTTGATTTTCTTTCCCTCCAAATTTACTATGAAAAGCATCAAGTTTTTAAATGTGTATTTTCTATGAACACTCACTTGCTCACCCTCCTATTTATTAAATACATGATTAATTGAGGACTTGCTGAGTGTAAAATAGTCAGTCTGCAGGCCCCTCCCCAGGATCTGAGCCTTCCTGTCAAAGTAAGAAAGTTGGGGAGAGGGCACTGCTGTGAAGGTCTGGGAAAGACAAGGGGTGACGCATATCTGAAGAATGGAGAGAAGATAAGAAAAACACAGTAAGTGGCACTGGTGTCTATTAGTATCTGGAAGAATTGACTGACAGTCAGGATAACGGGTGACAAGATGTAGGTCAAGTTCAGGACATTCTCCACAGAGCGTATGTATCTGAGCATACAATTTATGTGGCCTGTCACCCTTACTGTAGATAAAGGTCTGGCTGTTTAAAGGAGCGACATAAGCCAGGAAAACATGAAGGATCTGTGTCACTAACTTTATCTGTTCCTTTGATTACAAAAGCAAAAGGCTCCCCAAATGTTCCACCCCATTTCACCCAGCAGGCGTGCGTTTGATCAGAATTGGGTCATGTGGCTGGAAAATTAGAAAATACAATTAGTAAGACTGACTGCAATCAACGATGTGTCATTACTTGGAGCTGAACACATGATGGTACTGAACAAACTCGGGGTCCAGTTAGCAAAGAAGGAAAGGGCCAAGGAAATGAGGTAACCAGCTTGCCTACTCTGTAGAGTGATAAGAATTATGCCCTGGGTCATGGAACCCACCTAACAATTTCACAGGCCTATATCCCATGCTTCCCATCCTTTAGGGGAGGGTCCGTGTTCCACCTCTAAAACAACCCGGCTACTCACTAAGGTGCACACAGGTCTCTTTGCTCCCCAACACTTTATTTCATCTGTGCACCCCCCACAGGACAGGCAGTACCACACAGCTCTGCGTTATCACTATTATTGTTCTATGTGCTTCTCGAGATCTTCTTTTGCTCTGTGGCAGGCAGCCCATGAGCCACATACAGCCTGCTGCTTATTTTTGTGGTTTTATTAGAATACAGACATGCTCGTTCATTTACATATCAACTAAGGCTGCTTTTACACTTATTGGGACAGAGACCATGTGACTTTCATCGCCAAAAATATTTACTATCTGGCCCTTTACAGAGAAAAGTTTGTCAGCCCGTAGTCTACATGTTTGTACATTTGTCAGTGGCAAGGTTGCACACTCTTTATTTCTCTTGTATCTACATGAGCACAACCCTGTAGACATAGGGGGTGCTCAACAAATACCCTTCTGACTGATGGAAATAAAAATCAAAGGACTGACAGCTAAACTCTAATATGCTTAAGTCTGGCAGATGCAGTTCATGCTTCATTAATGTTTGTTGAATTAATCCAGAAATTAACTAATTAATTGACTAATAAAGGCAAAATACCCTGGGACTTAGAGTGTGGGCTCTGGATCCAGACATCCTGTATTCAAATGCTGTGTGTCCTAGATAACAAATACAACCTCTCTGTGCCTCCGTCTCTTCCGGCATAAAATAGCAATAACAGCATTTAATGACCTGTAAAGTGCTTAAAACAATACCTGACACATAGTAAGCTCTCAAAAAAAAAAAAAAAAAAAAAAAAAAAAAAAAAAAAAAAAAAAAAAAAAAAAAAAAAAAAAAAAAAAAAAAAAAAAAAAAAAAAAAAAAAAAAAAAAAAAAAAAAAAAAAAACAACAACAAAAAAAAACCTATTGGTAGTGCTGAGAAGGAGAGTCCTTTAAAATATAGAATACTGTTTGAATACTGTTTTATTCTTCTTTCTCTAGCATACCTTTGAACCTATTTTGTAAAAAGACATGAAGAGGATCAGTAACCATTTCTACTTTTTCCTGGTGACACTAAACCAAGTCTGAACCAAAGGAGATTTGGGGTAGATGCTGCAGGGATATCCAAGGCAGTGACCGGTGCTAGCAGGGTCAGAGACTAAACTAGCACGCACTGATGGGCGGGGCGGGCTGGGAGGGAGAAGCCAAAAAGTCACAAACATGTCAACACAACACGGCTGAGCTCTGCGTGCGCTAATGAGAAGTGCCCGTGGCACAGACGGGAGGTGAATGGCAGGCGAGCGCTTTCACGGAGCTGTCAGCTAATAAAGTGGTGAGAAATTAGCAGGCCCTGTGATTTACACGCTCACGTCCCCAGTGCCACCTGGGGACTCCTGCAGGCAGAGGCGCAGCGCAGGGGAAAGCGGGGTCACCCCGCCCACAGCCAGCCTGCACCGTCCCCTCTCTGCCGAGCGACACAGCAGCCCAGCTTGTTCCCATTCACTGTTCAGCACGTGGCTGGCCGATGTCCCTCCTAGTGTGGGCAAGCCTCCACTGCAAGAGCAAAAGAAAGGCAATGGAAGGAATCTTTAAAGGCTGCCACCTTTCCGCACCCCCTGTGTGCGCCCTCTCTTTCTAGAAGTTGACTCAGTGGGCGACCCTCTACCTTTTCTGCAACCCTGCCACCTCCCTTTCAGCACAAGAATAAGTCAGTGGACATGGTCATGGTGGTCAGGGCTCTCTGTGTAACCAAAGTCAGAAAGGAGACTGGGGAGACAGAGCACCCAGGACCTGTTAGCACTGAATTTATCATCACTATTTAGAAGTTTTTCTTGGTTTTTTGGTAAAGCTTCAGCATGTATTCCTCTAACAGATAAGCGGCTCTGCCCACCAGCCTGCTCCCCAGACTCTCTTGTTATGAAAGAAGTAACAGTTCTCACCCCAAAACACATGCCAGGGGGAAAGCAGGGAAGAAGCGCCTTCGTCTGCTGGCATCTTTCAGGCAAGAGGCCAAGAGAGCACTGAGGAGACAGTGTGACTGCGGAGGGGACTGCCGCCCCATTGCAGCCCTGTGTTTCCTGGTCAGCATCTCACTGTCAAATGAATGAGGTGGCGTTGCAGCTCCCCCTGGTCGGCTGGCGCGGACTTTAAGGCCATTATGAAGGGAGAGACTGTTACCGTCTTCTCGGGTTCTCTGGGGTCACAGTGTAATTGTGTGGCAGGAGGCATGGGGCCCTAGAGATGGCGTGACAGTCACTTCTCATTACCTCCCACTTGGTTCATTACATCCGTAGACGGCGATTGCCCATGTGTGGATACTTCCATCACACAGAAGGATGTAATGTGCTGTAGACCTGGAATGGCCTTCCGAGGAGGAGAAGGCTGTTTATTCCAGGCACATACCTATCTTGTTTCCAGGGGTCGTGCCAAAGGAATGGGAAATGACATAAGGAGTAGATTAGTGGTGCTCAGTACGGGAGACCCGCCCCACATGTCCTTATCACACCCAGGGACAGACTTACATGCGTGCATCCCGCTGACGTGTAATGCAGCGCACAAAGGACAGAACCCTCACTTACTAACCTGCCAAAGTGACTTTAACAAGCAGATGCACTCAGGTATACTGTATATAGGTGGTTCTGTGTACCCTCTCTAAATTGACATCCCTCCTATTCTCTCTCTCTCTCTCTCTCTCTCTGTGTGTGTATGTGTTTGTGTGTGTGTGCCTGTCTCTCTCTCTCACACACACACACACAATACAAGAGACCTTTTTCATTTTCAAAGGTGAGTCCTGGGAACCTTGAAATGCAGATATTCTATTTCATACTTTTTTTTCAGGGTATAAAAAGCCCCAGTCAATTTATAAACTGAGGGGAGATAATAAGAGCAAACCAGATTGTAGAGAATTACTGATTGTCAGAATCAGAAATGAATCTTAGGTATTACTAGTAACAGAAATTCTCAGACTTTTTCTTTAAAGAAAAATTTCTCCCTTCCCCCAATGTTAATAAGAAGTATGTAAAAAGAGGTACCCATGGTGAAATAAAGCTGGAATGCTACTACATACTGCTGCTGGGAGTTCACAATCATGTCAGCTATTAAAGGTTCTGAGAATTCCAGTTACATATTTTCTAAAATCAATTTAACCCAGTGTTACCCTAATGTATTAATTCAAATGATGCTTTTTGTTTCCACTGTAATCTTATCATCATCCTGTGGGACACTTACACTATAGTAGGGGAGAGCATGGTCTGCTGTAGTCCCATTGCTTCCCACAGATTTTCTATATACCAGTAATTCTCGAATTTTAACATGCGTTAGAATCACCTGAGATGTCATGTTCAGAAATTATTCAGTAAACTGGATACGGCTCAGGAACCTTAATACCTACCAAGCAATCCTAATGCACAGGGCCTCAGGCCCACTTTGGGGAATACCGACTCACACACGTGTCCTTTGTCTGAATTCATCAGTGGTCAAACTACACATTACTAACAGGAGAACGCGACAGAGCTTGACTGTAACTTTGACTCTAGGAGTTGGCTGTGTTCATCATGATTTGCAAGAGCTTTCTGAATGTGAAAATGAAAGTTCTCCTCTATAACTTTACCAGGACTGACGGCCCATTGTTATCCTGATAGCTGGCTTTGATGGGGTAGCCTTTTCACTCTGCAGCTCACCTACTCGCTTGCTTCACAATTCCAGTTTTATTCATTTATTCAGTCAACAATTATTTAGAAAGCATCCTCTATGTTTGGCACATTATGCAACATTAGGGATATTAGTGAACAAAAGAGACAAAACTCTTCACCTTTATAGGCTAACATCGTAGCAAGAAGGAGATAAATAACGACAGAAAATTCAACGTAATAAGTAAACTACATAGTAAATTAGACTTCAAAGGTGATAAATGTTATAAAAGAAACACAGCAGGCTAAAGGAGATCATGGTATGGGTGAGCTGGGCTGGGGAAAGGGCTGTGTTTTCAAAAGGGCAGTGGGAATGTCACTTAATAAAAGGTGACATCTAGGCCAAGTCTTGCAGGAAGTCAGGGAAGTGGCCTTTTATGTATGTAGAGCCAGAGTCCAGGCTTAAAGAATATCCAGGGCAAAGAGAGGGGGATCCTGTGGAGAAGGAGTGAAGGAGGGTGTGTGGGGGGCAGGCTGGGGAAGGCAGAGGGGGGAAACACAATCGGAGAGGCAGGTCAGGACTTGGACGTTTACTCTGAGGAAAATGAGAAGCATTGCAGCATTCTGAGCAAAGAAATGAGATTCTCTGAAGTACATTTTTAAAGGCTCTGAATTTGACAGAGTTTGTTCACTGTTGGCGGGGTGTTTATCCACGTGCCAGGCGCCGAGCTTGGAGCCTGGCATGCAAGGATGCACAGACATCCCTTGCCCTAAAAGTGCTCACAGGGCCTCTGGAACAGCTCGGTGCTTGCATCTGTATATTTAAAATCTATTGTCCTCGCCCCGGCACAACCAGCCCTCCACTCTGTGTTTACTTCGTGATCTCACATCCGCATGCGTCCTGTCCTGGACCAGAGCAGGAAGCCCTCAGTCAGATGAGTCAAGGGGTTCAGGTGCCCAGTGCAGCCCTGAGCACACTGCGTGGCCTTTGGCAAGACATGAATCCCTGCTTTTCCTGACTTTTGCAGCTGTTTACACAGTTTTCTGCAGAAGCATATTTGTGAGGGTTGATGAGATAACCAGCACTGAGAGCTTGTAGAGTGCAATGGAAAACTGACCATTTGAATGCTCCCTCAAATTACCATACGTTAAAATAAATAGTCAAGTATTTTCTCCAGCTAGCGCCTTCTGGCAGCACTGCCTCAGCTGAAGAGTCTACATGTTGGCAGGCCAGAAGCGAAGAGAAACTTATCTTAGTTCCTGCAGATAAAACCTGCTCGTTATCAACAACTGAAATTCCGAAAGAGACAGTCTTCTGGGGGACAGCCATTTGCAGCAGCAATCTCTGTGTAACTTGCTTGCCTCCTGTTAACTTCTTTCTGATGAGCAAGGCTGTGAAAGTCACCATTTAATTTCAGCCTCAAGTATAATTCTAAACGATCAGCCATGCCTTGCTCACCTCACCTGTCAGTCATCAACAGATACAGAGGCGACGAAACGTCCATTTGGGGGAAGTGGAAAATGAAATGATAGACCTCAAGGAAAGCCGTTCAGGAAACCAGAATGATTGTTATCATGGCTGTGTTTGCCTTCAACGTGCATATGCAGCCTTGGTGAGCAGCAACACTATTTTTACCAAATACTTATGATGTAACCTCCCCCAAATCAGGGAAATACAGGGATTTGGCAGGCCACTGGGGAAAGAGAAACGCAGTACAGTGTGCCATTTCAGACTGCAGTCTGCACTGAGCTAAATTACTCCAGATGTTTTGCTTTTGTCTTCATTTAATGGTGTCTCTGCATACTATGTCTCAGCGTCACTCAAGGCAGCAAAATTTATAATATACTAATTAATAGCAAGATGCTTAGCTAAGCAATTCTGTCTATGGGTATGTAATTATATTTTTAGAGCTTTAATGTTTTCTTTTTTACTTTTACCTTCTGTCAGATTTTACTAGTGGCATGAGGGAGTATTAGGAACACATAAATCTTACGTGGCTTAGCATGATTAATTCGATATAAACAGTAAGAAATAAGCTATGCTACTTGCCCTTAACCATACCGGTTATATCAGCTATGAGCTCAAAACAAAGCCAAGTTGTACAAGGAGCAAGAAGTACAACTCAGAAAGGAGAACCATCACTGTAAAGCTGCTTCTCGCCATTATTGATGACTTATTTTTTTTTTAATTAAAGCAAAATTAGGATTCTTGAACTTCATATTGTTAGCAAAACATGTTGCTGCACCTCCTCTGCCCATCCCCCAGCCCAATCAGTCCAGCTGTGTATCTTTTCAGCTCCTGCTGCCCCGGGGGCTGAGCCCAGATCAGGAAAATTCTTCTAACCCAGTTGGCTGGCACTGTGACAAGCCTATGTTCTCCAACATCAGCTGGGTCCTCAGTGGTACTTGGCGGTCTTTTTATTTGTCCCCAGTCATCTCAGATTTCCCTAACAGCTCTTCCAAGCTCCCCACATGCTCAGTGATCGCCTCTCTAAAGCACAAATCCTTGTCCTCACGTCACAGACAACACAGAGGTCCTCTCCTTCCCCTCCCCCTGCAGCCTGACCCTGGGGAACACCCACCTTCTCCCTCCCTTCCTCCTGCCAGAGAGGAGTTACCTCCTCTAACCCTGGAAGTTTCCACTTCTGGAGAACACTGAACATCACCTCGTGAGGCACCTTCCCGGGACCCACCACAGCAGTCACCTCCCCTCACACCTCCGTGTCTTTAATCCACCGCCCTCTGCTCTCCAGCTTCTGCCCTTTGGTGTGCGGATTTGCTCACCTCGTCCCTCACTACCACGCACGGCACCTGCACACGCACGCACGCACACATACTTCTTTAACCGTTGCAGCCTCTCACTCAGGCTGCAAACTGCCTCGTAGAGCAAGCGTCTGTTTACGTGGCATTTTCAGCTGGTCCAGCAGTTTTTAATCGTCGTGTCACGGATCTCTTTTGGAATCGGATGAAAGCAAGGGGTCTTTTCCCTGAAGACACGGAAAACGTGTGCACGCACGCGCACACACACCCATTCACAAGTTGCACATACAATTCCAGGTTGTTCTCCGACCCCCACGGGAGGGACTGCTGCCGCTCACGAATACTTTCAGTCCCGCCCCTTCCAGGCACACGGGGAACACACTTGCTTGCTGACGTAGGTCAGTCACTGCTTCGGCCAATGAAACGCGAGTGCACGTGACGTGTGTGGAGGCGTAAGAGCCCGCACGCCGTGTGCTGTGCTTTCTGTTTGCACTCTGCCACCGGGTTCCAGACAGAGGCGGCTCGGTCAGCCGGGGCCTGGCACGAGGAGGACACGGCACAGCACCTGGGCAGCCGGCAAGGACATACCGAGTGAGTGAGAAATCGATCCAGTTGTGTAGAGGGGCTGAGGCTGGGCGTGGTCGGCTAGTGCGGCGTGCCCTACGCTGTCCTGCTTGATAGGCCATTAGCTCTGAAATAATCTCACTGGGAAAGGTCCTCTCTGGGGGGTGGTTAAGCTACCCTCCTTCCTGTCCCTAACCAGCAAGTTCCTTTGCTCTCCAACGCCTACACGTTCAGTTCTGTCTACCTGCAAGGCTCTTTCCCCACTTCTTTGCACAATCCCTCACCCTTCAGACCACAATTTACATGTTACGTCCCTAGTGAGGTCTTTTGGGGCTTTGTTTGCACCCCACTCAGACCCCGGTTACTGTCAATCACATCACCCATTTCTGTCTTTCACAGAGTATGTCACAACCCATAAGGATCTTGTTTATTTTCTGTCTCTCAAGTTCTGAATTTACAGTATCTGTCTTCTTGCTATCAACAACGGTTCATAAACAACCGACGTCACACTGCGTTCGCCCCTATGGACTTAAGGCAACACATTTTGTTTGTTTAATATAATGATAAAAATAGAACCATGAATGTTCTGAGCAAGTCACGCTATTTAAATACTTTTCTAAGCTATGTTAATGGAAGCAAAAGCTCTAACTAAAAATGTGCAGACGTTCCAATGTTTCGATGTGCATGAAGAACAAACCACTGAACCTTGGTATTCACCCAGTAACCATGAAGAGGTCAGCTTGACATTTTGGGTTCTTTTCAGACAGCTGTGGCCATCAGCAGTAACAACCTTTGATCCCAACCCAGTAAACAGTAGTTTTTGTAATTCACTGGCATACGGCTCTTGCTTTTTTTGTTTGTTTGTTTGGCTCACTTTGTTTTTCTTTCACTCAGTATATGAGTCAAGCATTCTTACTTCGCAGGTAAGGATTAGACTGTAAATTCCAGAAAGTACTGGGTGGCTAAATCTCTGTTATGCATCCAGTAATATAGGTATAAGACCTTATTATGAAGTAGTTAATTCAGTAAGTTGTTCAGTAAGTGAGTGAATAAAATTAGTATTATAAAATTACCAAATATTTGTTTAATTTGCCTTAAAATATATAAAATTAATACCACAAAACACAACTATTCTAATTTTATAAACCAAGGTTTTAACCTTATAGTTTCACCTGCATACAAAACTAAAGTTTATTGTTTGAAAATTTCAGAAGTGCATAACAAAGTTAATATGTAATATTTCTAATTTCATTGTCTTAAAAAATGTGTTAAACATTCTTGACATCTGATAAGAGATTCAGAAGTCACAATGCTATTTTTCCAACATGTAATAGGTTCTGAAAATATTTACCTCTTTAGATATTCAATTTCATAAGCAGAAAGTTTGGGGGTCTTCTGAACTAATGGCAAGAATAGCAATTTTACAACATTTTGTTGGATGAGAATCCAACAAAATGTTGTAAAATTGCTAAGCAGCTTAATTTGGAAACAAAAATAAGTTCAGTTTAGTTTTATTTTTCCTAAACTATTTTCTGTCTGTTTGGTTGTTTCCTTTAAATTTCTTACATAACAGTATGCATTGCAAAATAGTATTCCTTAGAATGTTGAGCATATCCACTATCTCATCTCTTATGTAACATGCACGTAGGCTATGTAAGAGCTACATTTTTCTACTTACGTTTTACAAAAATCCCCATGTGCAACTCAAAAATAACATGGGTTTTTCATGGGTTGGGGTGTTTCTTCTTTCTTTTTAAATTGTTTCTTCTCAATTAACTAATTTTTAAGAGAAGATTGTCATCTGCCACTGTTTTAAGAGAATATGGGTAATCACATGGGACTTAATGTCTCTAAAACAGGACATGTATCAAACATACATGTGCAAAATTTGCACACCTATAGATACATTTGTTTAATTTTTTGCATAAAGATGGGTCATTTCTCAATTCATCACCCCTACAACACAGCCTTCCAAAAATGATACATTTTTCTTCTCTATTCTGTTGGGGCACTTCATCCAAATGCATGAATTAGCTTCACAGCAATAGTTGCTATAGAAATGCAAAGGGGATAAATAATAATAAATTATGCTACCAAAACTGCAACTAAAGTAGGGTGGCATCAAGGTTTATGTTTAATGATACTGAAATGCTGACTGTATTTATTCTTGACCTTAAGTATACTCCGAATTGAATGTTCTGCATTTCTAATTGGAAGGTTCTTTACTACTAAAAATAACACATCTTAATGAAAATATTTTAGCAGGCATTCCAGATTAGAAAGTCTGTATGCCAAAAAAGTTCCTTTGTACAAAAATAGTAAAATTTAATGAATGATTGAAGTGATGCCAATTACTTTTTTATTTCATGCAAAATTTCTTTATATAAAATAAAAGAAAGAGAGATTTCCTACAAAAGATTTGCAGACATTTTGGCTCTCAAGAATAAAAGCTTCTTCATGTTGATTCATGTCCTGTTTATTTTGCTGAGAAACTTTTTAAAAATAGTGCTCTATGACACAATTTAGAGTTTTTTATGATGTTTATTAAAGAAAAAAAATACCGTAAGTTAAATCTCCTAAAAAACATTTGGCTGTTCAGGCATTACACTTGAAATACCAAATTATTAACAAGACATCTGTTAAATGTGAAGGTGGCTATGAAAGTCTTGTAGACTTTGATCTCGCTAATTAAGTTTTATAAGACTTTAGAGAGAAAACAGTTTTCAATCCTCTTACTTAGACATTAGAGTTTTAGGAAAAAGTTAGTTTAGGAGATGGATACACACTGGGTTCTAAAACTAAATTTACCTTATTTTTAAAAATATCACACTATACACCCATTCATATTATAAACTTTAACTCCTAGTTACTAATAAAATTAATACTATCAGTTTAAGAGAAAAAGTGGGAAAGGAAGGAATGGAGGGAGGAATACTGTCTCAGAAAATATTTTAAATATATTTCTCTGTACCTTTCTGAAAATACTGAACTTTATGATTTCGATAAGACTTCTGTTTTGTCCTGCTTTAGCAATGCTGTAATCACAGTTATTTCAGATGCTCTTTGCAATTGTGGTGGAACACGGGGTGTAGAAGCAAATAGGCAAGATTTCAAAGCCAAGCTCCAACATGTACTGTGGACCTTGGTCAAGATTTAATACCTTCTGTCTCCTTCTTCATCCATAAAATCATAAGGTGCTTATCCTTCAATGACCTGAATTTTATATCGATGCTCTATTGAAATTACCTTCATGAAGGTCACCAATCCCCTCATAACTTTAAAATCTAATCAGTATTTAGCCCTATCATATTTTATCTCTTTGCAATACTTGACTGTTCACCATTTCATAATTTTTCCAGCTGTTTTCTTACTTGGCTTCTGTGACCTTCCTTTTTCTGCCATTTTTCTTATTTTCTGGGTGTTTCTTATCACTCTCTTCTGCAAACTCTAGTCTCTCTGCTATTAATTAAATGAACTCTGCACTCTTCTCACAAATTCCATCCACCACGGCTCCTTTCCGTGGCTTCACGCACCACCTATACGCCCTGACGACTGCCCTACAGACCTCTGTCTCAAGCTCTCAGCCCCCATACAGTGATGGTATTTTGGACAACTTCACTGAATTGTTCTGTTAGGACCATTCAAAGCTTCTACCCACTTCAACCAAGACAGAAATCTAGAACTCATCCCAAACCCTTGCTCTCCCTTATGCTGTTCTCACATCCCCTCAGTCTATGGAAGCTTACTGATTCTTCCTCTAAAACTATGTCTCCTTATTCTTTCTGCCACGTCCTCAGTTCAATTCCTTATGTTTCAGTCAATGAAATAGCTTCTACATTATTCACAGTAGTCAAAATGTTGTAACAAAGAACCTTTGCACAGAATGTGGTAACAGATGTCTCTGTGGTTTGACACAGTGAAGATTTCTTCCTTGCTCATGTCACAACCAGTGCAAATTTGGGGGCAGGTTACCTTTCAGGTAACCAGGCTCATTCCATCTCATGGCCTGGAGACCTCTACCAGACCCCTGTATCTAGCAGGCAGGTGAGAGAAGAGAGATGGTGGAGTTTTGTTATGGACTTGGTCTGCATACAATGGGCGCAAGTTCAAAATGAGTGCAATTAAAACTTCCAAAAAGGGAAATCATGGCAGACAAATAGTGTTCACTAGTCCGTTGCGATTCTGAAATTCTGCTTGGCAGGCCTAATGCAGTCCACTACCTTAGGAGAGAGTTATGTGATTAAACTTTAATTCTGCTCTTTTGGAATAATTCTGTTGTCCTTTTCCTCCTTGGCCCTCAGCTCTTAGGAGTTCTTACTGCCTCTTTATTCCCTTTGGACATAGCTGAAAAGAGTGGTAACAAAAGTTAGCAAGCCAAAGGGTGATTTTATAGATCAAACAGTCACAGGTGTATTTAGTCTGGTAATTTTGAATTCTTGACAATACAAGTTATTCAAAAACTTGGTAGAGGTTTCTGTTGTATTTGCTTCCATGAATAATTCTCAGGTCTTTCTCCCCTTTCTCTCTTTCCTCCCCATTTCTTTCCTTAACTGCAGCTTAATTACTGCATTTATTATGGTTACTTATTGAAAGGCCACACTTTAATCTGATCTGTGCCACAGAACTAAATCTTGTTGTCCATTTGGAACCTGGAAGCCATTGACCTTCCAACAATTTTTCATCCCAAGTCTTTGCACTCTCCCTATTGTTTTCTACTCAGCTTGAAAACTGTCCAGTTCTTTCTGAGTGAATCTCTTTCTTGAAACACCTCACCAAAAGAATCCAAGAGTAGCTATTACATGCTAACACTCTAGTCCCTTTAAAACACTTCCCCAGAAGCAGTGCTTCTCAAAGCGTGGTCAGCACAACCCTGGGAGTCTCAAGGACCCATTTAATGGATCCAAAAGGTGAAAAATACTTTAATAATAATCCCAAGAGGTTATTTGTCTTTCTCGCTGTGTTGAAACTTGCACCCATGCTACAAAAAAAGGATGACTAAAACTGTTGGTGCTTTAGCAAGACAATATTACTAAACTGTGTCATTGGATTGTATCTTTGGACACTGTATCATATTTGCTGCCATGTACTTACAGTTTTTTTAAAAGCAAGTTTGGCTTATGAAAGCTCTCAATAAACAGTAAAAATTATTTACTTTATTAATACTCAACCCTTGAGGACATGTCTTTTAAATATCCTGTGGGACCCAAAGGAAAGAACACAGAAAGCACTTCTGTGTACCAAAATGCATTGATTGTCTAGAGGAAAAACGATATGCAATTGTCTGTGTTGCAAACTGAACTCATCTCTCTATGAAACGCGACTTTTACTTGAGAGAACAAGCTGTAAACAAAATATGGTTATTCAGACTTTGGTATTTGGCAGTCATTTTTTGGAAAAATAAATGAAGTAAGCCTATCACTTGAAGGAGAACAACCTGACAGTATTTTTTGCCAATGATAAAACATGAGTTTTCAAGTGAAAATTAGAATTTTGGAAAATTTGCATCCACTACCATCAGCTTGACAGCTTCTGAATTCTTAAAGATTTTTCTGAAGAACTCAGTGATGATATTAACAAATGTGATTTTTAAAAAATACTACATAATGAAATGTGCCAATGATATAACTCAATGAAACAATATTTTCAGAGCAATCAATGCAAGATATAACAAAATCATGCATAGATAAAAGAGCCTTTAAAAGTGCAAGTGAACCAACAGATTTTAATGTAATAGCATGTGAAAAGTTCATTGATATGGTTTCACCTTCCACACTGCAATCAGTTATTTTAAAAATTATCACTTGTTGAGTTATTATGTAGAATCAAATAATATCCATAATTATCTGAAAAGGTTACTCAAATATTCCTTGAAAAGAAGATTGGTCTTCTAACAAGAAATACCTACACATCTGGGTGAGGACAGGTTTTCTTCATATACTTTAAAATAATGTGTCACAACAGCATGAATGAAGAAGCAAATGAGAATCTAGATGTCTTCCATTAGGCTAGACAGTACAGAGCATTGCAAAGTGTGAAACAATGCCATTCTCTTCACTAAAATTTTTGGAAAGTACCATGATCATTACACATGTTAATTATGTTAACATAATGGATTTGATGATTTTCAATTCATCAATACTTTTAACTTAATTTTAAAATGCTCATTCTTGCTAGACATAACCTATAAACAAAAGATTTGTGATCCCCAAGCGTTTTTCAGGGGGTAAAGGAGCCTTGAGAAGAAAAAGGTTCTGAGAATGACTGTCCTAAGGAAGGGGTCAGTTAACTATGGCCCACAGATCATGTCCAGTCGCTTGTCTGTTTTGTAAATAAAGTTTTATTGGAACGTGGCCACATTCATTTGCTTGCAAATTGGCATGGTTACTTTCATGCTAAAATAGCGGAATTGAATACTTGCAATAGTATTGCTCCCAAAGCCCCAAGTATTCGCTATTTGTCCTTTTATAGAGGAAGTGTGGGGACCTCGGCCCTAAAGCCTTGGTTCTCAAGCTTGACTGGACATCAGAATCACCCGGAAAACTGTTAAAATAATACGTCTGCCCCTTCCCTTCCACAACACAGAGCGGTTAAGTCAGACTCTCTGGGAGTGGGGTCTGAGCATGGACAGCTTTTTAAATTCTGCACCTGATTCTAATACGTAGTCCGGGTTAAGAATCACTGTCCGAGAGCCCGGAGCCCTGGGGGCCCAAGTCCTGCCTTCCCGGTTATTCAAGCAGCGGCTTATTTACGGTTCCCCTTCCTGGCAGGGTTACGACGTTGCAATGCCCTAATGTTAGGGTCCCTACCACATTTGTTTTTGTAGTGACAGCAGCACCCCAGTGCTAGGGACGAATGTGAATGTTGATCAGGATAGGCTAGCCGGGCAAACACTTCTCTTTCCCAGGCTAACACTCTAAAGGTTTGTTTCTCATGCAAATCACAGCGCGAGGTGCTTCGGTAGGGGCTTTGGTCACAAAGGAACCCGACTGCTTCTGGCTGGAGACCCCAGCTCCGTCGGGCCTCGGCGTGCGCGGCTGGAGCCCCCCACAGCCGGCCGGCAGGTGCGGTAGCGGAGCCTGGGCGAGAGGAGCAGGCCGGTGCCTGGACCAGGCACGGACACGGCCCACAGCACCCCGCTGGGCCGGAACTTACACCTGGGTCACGACTAAGCGTAACGAGGTGCAACAGGAGGCCTAGCTGTCTGCGGACGGGGAAAAGCAAAAGTGGTTTAGGGAACGAGTCGTCCTGGTCACGTCACCTTCCTTGCCCGTCTCCTAACTCGAGCGCTCACCTCCACGGTCCCCGGGGCAGGGCCTCCTGGGTCTCGGGGACCTTAGCTGGCGCAGGGGACTCGGGCAGACGCGATCACGGCGGAGGACGCTGACACGGGGAGCTCATGTGGCACTGCCCAAGGGGGCCCAGCATGACCGCGTGCGCCGGGGGGTGGGGAACCTGTGTGGACGGCAGCCCAGGAGGGAGGTGGTGATGGAGGAGGAGCCCCAGGGAGGGGACAGGCCGAAGCGGGGCGGGGCGGGGGCGGAGAGCCCCGGACGCGGGCCGCCTCGGGGGCGCCATTGCCCCGGCCCGGAAGAGCGCCCTCCAGCTCCTGGACTCCCGCTCGGGGGCCGGCCGCTGGGCCCCGGCTCCCGGCTCTGCAAGGCGGTCGTCTCCGCGGCCCTTCAAACCCCTGGGCGCGGGGACCTGCCACGGCGGCGGCAGAAGAGAAGCGCGCGCTCCTGCTCCCGCTCTCCCCGCGGCCCGCGGCGGCCCCCGCGTCTTCAACAATCGGTTGCTCCGTGTGTCGAAGTGCTTTAATGGCTTCTCATTCCTTCACTTCATCGGTACCATGAAGCCATGTACTGGATTCTCCACCGCCGGGGGCATCCGAGGGGGCGCCCGCGGGCCCGCTGCGCGGTGCTGCCTGCCCCCCGGTGCCGGCCCGCGGGGGGCGCCCGGGCCGCTGCTGCCACGAAGCCGGGCGCGTAGCGAGTGCAGGACGCGGCCCGGGCCGGCAGCCGCCCGCGGAGCACCAGCTCCGGGCGGGCCTCTCCGCCGAGAGAGCCTGAAGCCTCAGAAGCCTTCGGAGCCCCGTGCAATGCACTCACGAAAGTTCCAGGAGGCCGCGGCGTTCACGGCCCGTTTGGGGAGCATCTCCGGCCACAGTATGAGACGGCTCTGCTCCCCCTGTTTCTTGTTCCCCTGAAAAAGTCCCACTTCTCCTTTAAGGGACACCTCAAATGTCAGTCCAGAGAATGAGGTCACCCCTGCCCTCCCTCCTGGTTTCTCACTGCAGAGTTCATGCATCCAGTTCGGGGCTGACTTCACTGATTGCAAGTTTCCTGCCCTCCTTACGGCTCTTAACAGATGCAGAGAGAAGTTTCTAATAAATGTACTTTTATATAATGCATGGGAGTTCTTTCTTTGTTTCATTCATTCATTCATTCTCTCAAAATAAGTTCATCAAATCACACACTTCACCAGGACTTAGTTCTGCAGGAAGGCCGGCAGCACCATAAAAACCCCCGAACTGGACGCACACACAGGCTCCTAAACTTTTTCAGCAGCGTCTTTCCCAGCTTGGATCTCCTACCCATGCCAGAGTGTCCTTCCCGAAGAAACACGAGGTGGGGAACCTATGTGAGGACAAACAGCCCGAAGAGGGCAGCTGCGAAACGAGGTCTGCTCGCTCCTATTTTACTATATTTCTGCAATTTATTAAAAATCCGTGAAGGTGTATAGTGTCTGTAATTTCAACACACACCTGCAAAAATAACACACCAGTGGATTACGTTTATGTGAACCATTTCATTTGAATGGATTTATTGCATTTGCCTATATGAACTGGAGGAAAAATATCTGTCCTTCTATAAACATTTCACGTGTAGAACATTATCTATATTGTGAAACTACATTGTTGCAATTTATTGTTAAGTTTTTTCTAAAAAAAAGAGAGAGACACTGGTCTGTTTTATGCATTGACATATTTTCCTAGTATGGTCAATCACTCCATACAAAATTCACACTCCGTTTAATTGACTGGACAAGAATCTCCCTCATCAATCATTAAATTTTCCTGCATCTGGATATTTTGCACTCACCACAGTGAACATTCATTAATATATTTGATTTGACTCCCAGCCAGGGTACTACCCACATTAAAAACATTAATATATTTTACTCAGTGAAATACCTGTAATATATGAATTGTGATCTGCTAAATAACTATTGTTTAAAGGGAATATTTTGATAAATTCTTACTGTCACTATTGAGAGTCAAATTTTAATACATTTTCAACTACTTCTTGAACAACTATTTTGTACCTAGTATGTGTAAGGTGAAGGAAGAGATAAGAAAAGAAATGCCCATAGAATAATTACACATTGGTGGATAGAATAGTTTATTCTGACCACAGGCACATAACTTTCAATATACAAATCCTAGCTGTCAATACATGAAGTCTCCCTGAACATTTTCATTTATCATTTAATAAGAACTCTCATCCGGCATTTAGCAGACATTGGATTCCTGCTGGCCCCATGGCTGAGTTTTTCTGCACACTGAATAATAGTCATTAGCTGTTGTCCCCATCCTCACCTCCCAACACGTTACCAGTTTTGAAGTGGGCATTGATTCTGTAGCATGCATTGTAACTGGCTAACCACAGGGGTACACAGCAACTGGGGAATTATCCCCCAGGAAGTCAAGTGTTCTGTCTATGTCTAAGTCAATAAGCATTAAAACCAACCAATACATCAAGTTTAACTAATCACAATGACTGTAGGGACCTTTATATTTTTCTTTTTTTCTTTTTTCTTTCTTTCTTTTCTTTTTTTTTTTTTTTTTTTGAGCACAGAAATTGCAATGGTGAAGTCACAATTATCCAGCAATTAAGTTTACAGTTGTAGTTACCCTTTCAATAATCAAGTCTACAAAAATGTGCCCACACTTCTTTCTGCTGAACTTAATCAGGAAGGTTTCTAACGCTTTCTGAAACCAAGAAAGTAATTGCATATGAGTGAAGTAATAATGACCAACTTTATGAAGCAGAAAGAACAATAATTTATCCACCTAACATAAGCCTAATTTTTTTAAAAAATAGGGTATTGTGTCATGCTGTATTTCCAAATGGACTGTGCTCTGAGCCACCACAAAAATGTTGTCTGCTAGGGGTTCCCTGGTGGTGTAGTGGCTAGGTTTCAGCACCCTCAATGCCAAAGCCTGGGTTTGATCCCCAGCCAGGGAACTACTCCCTCCCTAAAAAAATTTGGCTGCCAGAAGAGTGTTCAGTTTAGTAAATAATAAACATAAATACTTAATGTCTTATATGTCTTAGGAACGCTTTCAGCTACAGGTAATAAACACTGTAACTACAGTGGATTTTTTTTTAATTAGGGAGTATTTTTTGTATCCATAGTAAGAAACCCAGAGTTACCAGTGCAAGGCTGGTGCAGCAGGTCAGTCATGCCAAAGACAGAGAGTTCCTTGCCCTTCCCCTTATAATTACCAAAAAGCTTCTGCAGCTTCTACAATGATACCCCTCTCCACTGGGAAGAAGGATGAGACAGCGAGACGGGTGGTGCCAATATATGAAAGTAAATGTTGTGTCAGGAAGCCCCCAGAAAATGCTTGTTTGTGTCTCTTTGGCCAGAATTTTTGTCCCAAAGTCCATGCTGGCCTGAAGGTGACAAGAGGAGAGATAGGAGAGAAAAAGAAAAGCAGCATCTGACATTTCAAAACTGTCCTGACACTTAGAGCTAGGCCTGAATGTTGCTAGGAACTAGTGTAGTGCAGCATGCACAAACGGCCTTGGTGCTCCCCTGTTGACCATGAACAAGCTTCCAGATCCCCATCAGTGACCATGATGAATGAAAACAATAAGGCAACTCTGTAATCTTCTCCAAGCACAGAACCAAGGTCATTGTGCAAACCACAAAAATGCCAAACATCTCCTTATCCTGGCTAATATGGAGACCTGCTGCTTCTTCCTCAATTATAGTTTTAGCCTTGCTTTGTCTTCTGACACCTTATACATAAGTTTATTTTTTTAAATATCCAGTCATGGAATTATCCCCAATCCCTGATAGCAACCAATCCAGAGCAAAGGCACTTCTTCAAACCTTCCCTCAAAATCACCTGAGTCCTGATCCTATAATAATCTTCCCAGACACCTTCCATTGGGAAGTCCCACCACATTTCCCATGCATGTGGTCTCCTTCTTTGCAACCAGAAATAAATCCAGCTTGCTCAATCATGGGTGTTTTCCTGGTGGCCCTTTAGCAGGAAAGCATTGACAGAGAAGATTGGGTCAACCGAACAAGAGTATCTGCCACATCTCTGTTTCATTTTAGTTAACTTTTAACTAAAATGATGTACCTTAATATGTCATCCTTCAAAATCCTTAACAAGGAAAGGAGCCCATTTATACTGAACAAAGCATATGATGAATAACCATGGGATAAGCTCTAGTATGTTGTGATCAACTAGTTAAGTGACCCTGGGTAGGTCATTAGAGGACAGGAAAAGGACTGACTTCACAATAGTCTAGTGAACCAGGTAACATTAACTATGAGAGATGGCAAAATTTAGTGCTCCAAGAGACTGAGTACATTTTCTTCCTTACATTTGATAAGTGACAGAACTAGGATTTGAACCCAGGTTCTAACTCTGAAGTCTAAAGGCTTTCCATTACCTCAAGTCTCACCAAGATTTAAAATCATCCTCTGTGTAAACTGACTGGATTGCTGGAGTCGCACTGTGAAAGCTCCTTCCATTCGTCACCCTAGGGCTCGGGTGATGAATCATAATAATCACATTTACTCTTTTCTAATCCTACCTGATCTCTAGATGAAAGGAGAAAGAATATTATAAGGTAATGCACATTTATGGAGTTTTGAATTTGGATGAGCCCTTTTGTAAATAGCAAAAATCATAAATTTGATTTAATCTACCATTTGAACTTCCAAGTTGAATCAATTTTCAGTTCCTTGTTATTTAAAATATGACTATTTCATTTAAGGAACGGTAGTTAGTTACAGCAGCTCAAATTGACTAAGATAGGTATAAATGCATTTTTAAAGGTTCATGATCCAGTAATTACCTTTGAATGATAAGATTATGGGTGGTTTTATTTTTTCTTTTTATTTATCAACATTTTTCAGATTTTCTACCAGGAATATATATAATTTTATAATAGTTTTGAAACAGATACTAATATATCTCAATTAATAAAAATATACTGTCCATTATTTCAAGTGCTAAATTCACTTACCCTTTAAAAAAAAACAAACCCAGACAAAAGATATGCTCTTTCTAATGCCATGACCAGGCTCACAGATGCCAATCTAAGGGCCATTCTAGTGTTAAAAACCATGCATACCCTTATCATTCAAATAATTGTTTTAATTTTCTTTTCTGCTTTCACCTTTGGAAATCTAGTTTAAAGGAAATACTTTACATGTAAACTTAAACCTAAATTTTTAAAAAACAAGATTATTAACATTAAGCATTATCTTGTAAAATTTTTCCTTTGTGTTATCCATATGGACTTCTGAGAGTTATAAAAGCAGTTTGTTTACTTAGCAAATTTGCTTTAACATGTTGCATTTCTATTTAATATTTAAGCCAATGCAATATTGCAAACCCACAGTTGTGCCATGATATTTGGAGAGAAATTGTATCACAGGAGGAATTTGTTTTTCACTTCTTTGGGGCAATTTTTTTTAAAACAAGGATTTTAAAAATCACCAAAAAGTGCATGCCCTATTTAACTATTACATTAACGGTATAAATTTAAACCCTGCTGAAATGAGAAGTTGAAGAATTAACTTGCCCACATAAAAAAACCTTACAATAGCTACTTTTTATCTGTTATCTGTTGTTATATAGGTTTATAAGCACTATCTTATTTCATTCTCATAGCCACACTGCAAAGCAGATACGATAAACCCCATTTGTAACACATGAAGAAATTGAGACTCAGGAAGTTTAAGTAATTGAAAGTTTAAATATTTTGAGCAAAATCACACAGTCAAACAGAAGAGAACCAGGAATTGAACACAGTGTCTCTGACTCTGGAGCTTGTGTTCTGTTCACTACGTACAATGAAGCCATACTTTTCAAGTAGAGGCCATGATGAGGCCATTTTTCTCATTTGCTGCATACTGAGCACCTTAGAAAATGTATCTCCTCACATCCATAGTATGAACTACTATGTAGTCATTCAAATTTGTATTCTGAAAAACCTTTAACAACTTGGAAACTCCCCTCTGTGTGAAGTTCTGCATATGACCAATGAGTTTGAATATATAACTGGTTGGCATCTTCTTCCCTAGCTTGGGATACAAACAATGTGATTCTGCAGTAAAATTCCCAAGTATTATACAAATCCAAGTTTCCCCATCTATTTTTGAGTTCTTCTCCCAGTCTGTCCAATTATTCTCATGATGATTATTCTGCCCAATGCATCCATTTTGTTTGCTCTCATCTTGACCTTAGGTCTAAAATAAAATGTCCCCTGTTACACCGGAAGTCTCCATAATGGCTACTCTCTTGATGCTGTTTGTTCTAGAAACTCCTATATTGCTATTCTGTCTTCAGTGCTGGAGATTTGGTAGCCGTGCCTGATGCAGCCTGAAGGTGCCTCCTGAATGGATCAAATGCTGGGTGTCCCTGGCATCCTTGTTCATCAGTGTCAACAGCACTGAGCCAAGGTAGCCCCCAGAGATGGGCTTGCAAGGAGACACCTTCTCTGATTTTGCCCTAACTTCCAGCTCAGACTTCAGCCCTGGGAAAGAGGTTATTAACTATGATATGAGAGAGGATACCTTATGTCAAATCTGCCTTTCACTGCCCCAGTTGCAACTCTGGGGATGCACTCCCACTCCCACGTCCATTCCAAAATGATAGGGTTCCAAAGGTGTCTGAACCAAGCTCCTGCAGACCAGAACCCTCTTTCCTTGATCACCGTCTCATCCCTGGTTTAACTCAGTCACGCACCTTGATGCGTTCCTATCATCATTTCTTTGCATGTTATTGGACACCTGAACTTCATCAGCATTACCCTAGCCCATCCTACAAGCTTTATTAGCTTTGAAACAAAAAGAAGAAAAGTATCTTAAGGCAGAGGTTCCCTCCTAGGAAGTCCCTCTGTTCCTGTGTGAAGTTCTGTGTAAAAAGGATTCCTGGCAGAATCTAAGCTCTGTGTACCAGGAGATGTGCCAGCCAGGGCCATTTGGCTCCCTTTGTCTTAGATGCCTGAACTCAAGGCGCTTGTACAAAACTGTCCTGTTACACAGTTATATATAGATATATTTACAAATGTGCATACAAAAAGAAAATTACATTTAGGTAGTGGTCAGAGCCACCGAGGCTGTAGTGCACAGGACAGCTCTGAGATGAATGGGTGTCATGGATTCCACAGAGAAGAGCACACCCTGTTGGGTCTCACTCAGTGACTCTGATGGTGGCTCTCCCTCCGTGGACTGGATGATACTGGGTGACTTTTATTTGCTTAGATGGAGAGATGCCACAATAATGATTCCATCTATGGTTTGTTTCTCAATTCCCTTGTGAAACGAATACCAGAGTCACCCACAGAGTCTGAGTCACCTGAAGAAGTTGCGTGACTTTGAAGGGTAAGAAGGAACGACCTCAGAGGGCGAAGTGGACTTTCCAGAGTTGAAAAAAATGGATGTGATTATAGGCCGTCCTGGGCAGGGAACATACCAGTCTTATCACAGAATACCTGGGGGTGAGAGTCCTTCCAAAACAAAGAAATGGATACAGGGGAAGTCAAGTCACACTGGCCACATAGAACTTGAAGCTTTGAACTCCAAGCAGAGGCAATCTGGATTGGAATTAACCCTCAGATACCTCGTGGGGCATGCCAGGTGCAGAGGCAGCACGAGCAAGACTCCCCTGCAGTGTCAGAGAGTGGTGACCATCCAAAGAGTGACCATCAGTTTTTAGAGCCCCAGAGGCATGGCAGAAAATAATGGCAGCAAGAATAACCACAGAAGGAACTACCAAGCTCTTCCTGCTTGGGCCTGGAAATCTAATGGACCCCCAGGAGAAGGAGAACCCCAAGGGAGAGATACTAGGTCACCATATGGATGTTTGATCCTCTTTTAATTTAATGTGGAGAAATAAGAGGTTTGAAACTATGCCCAGTCATTACTTCATCGTGTCTTTATCTTATGAGTTATCTGCAATGGGTGTGCATTGCTATTTTTTAAATTAACATATTAGCCTAAAAATATTAATATGATAAGTTATATCATTAGATGTGTATTAACTTATATGTGTTAGATTAGTAGTTAAAGAATGTGCTATTGGTTTAAAGAAAATAAACACATTAGTACTTTCAGGCTACAAATATATCTTACAGAAAATGTTACTTCAATGTGCTAGAAGGGGTGAGATGCTACTAGAACATACAAAGAAAAGACAGGCAAAAAATTCTCAAAACAAAGGTTGCTGGAGGATATATTGGCACTGATAATGTTTCACATCCCCTCATCTCCTACAGGAAAGGTTTAGGCAGGGAGAATGTAAATATTTTCTGTTTATTACATGACTGGTCCTGTTTAAAGTATTTCTGAAGATTTCTTCCAGAGAATATTAATAACAATAAAAACAACACTGATCTCTCTCCTCTTTCCTAGGATACTTTGGAGAGAACTCTCATTTATATTTGTGCCAAGGAGTTCTTTTTTTTTTTTTTTAAATAAAGACAAAAATGTTCTTGTCAATTTTATCCTATATGCTCTTATCTAAGTTATCCATGCCAGAATTCAGGTGAAACCTGGATGGGTTTTAAATTTCTCTTCACTCTTGCCACCTGCAGAGAAGCTATATTATACTCCACTCAAAATATTTATTGCCTAAGACTCTCATTATGTTATGTAAAATACTCAATAGGAAATTCAAATACACATATACATGCAGTTTGCACTTAGACTATGTTTCAAATAGTACATTCAATCTTACTTTGATTTCTGTAAAGACATCCAATGACTTATTTTATGCAGGAGACATTCTAATAACAAAATGTATGAATTACTCCAGAAAAAGAAAACATAATGTGACCATGACTAAAGACAAATCTTATTTCTGGAATGAAACGTGTTATTAAAATTTACCACTTATTCCTTTACTTATATTTTAATTGAGTTGGCTAAAGCCTGTTTATAAACTAAGACACTCGGAGGAGGTAGAAACAGCCTAACTTTTATTCTCACAATGCATTTTTTTTCCTGCTCAGGCAGCTCCTACTTCTTTTTTTTATTGTTAAACTTATTGGGATGACATTAATTAGTAAAAATTCCATAGGTTCCAGGTGCACAATTCTACATTACATCCTCCATGTGTTGCATTATGTGTTCATCACCAAGTGTCAGTTCTCTTCACATCACCGTATATTTGTGTCCCCGTCCCTTCTCCCCCACCCCCTACCCCCTTACCCTCAGGTAACTACTAAGTTATTGACTGTGTCCATGAGTTTTGTTTCTTTGTGGTTTTCAATTTTATATTCCACATGTGAGTGGAATCATGTAGTTCTTGGTTTTTTCTGTCTGGCTTATTTCACTTAGCATGATGACCTGTCTGTTTTCTAATTGAGTTTTTGGTTGTGTTGTATTTTGTTTTGTTTGTTTTTCAATTTTGATTCACCGTGCATATTTTTAGGGACTGTGGTAAACGGCTAGGTAGGTGCTGCATCTCAGCGGCTAAACAAATAAGTAAATAAAAACCAAAACATTTTAGCTAGACTAACATCAGAGTTACCTAAAGGAACCTCACTCTTTTTCTCAAATTCGAACTCTTCTGCCTCGTGTAACCAGCCACTCCCATTGTGGTGATGGAGACAAATAGAGCTGCAATTTCAAGTAAAAAATATGTAACATATTACAACAGATTTGAGAGGGAAGCATTGGAACTAGTCAGACAACTTTCTATGATGGAAACCCACAACTAAGAAAAGTTAAACTTCCTATAATTTTATAAATTATAGCAGGGGCACCTGTAATTACATACATAAATGATGACAAAAAAATTTTGCCCTTAAGGTATTGCACTAAGGTTGGAAGGGAGGATATGTTGTTTGCTATACTCAAGAAAGAAGGCATGTTGACACACAGGAGAATAATAGCTTGTGCATTTTGGATATCACTGAGAAAAAAATATTTTAAAGAAACCAGATAAACAGGATATAGCTATTTTTCTATATGGAGATTCAACAAGCCCAACAAAATAAGAAGACACCTGTGATAGCCAAAGCTACCCCTGGATGCACACACACACACACACACACACACACACACACACACATACACAGAGGTACACACACATACACAGAGGTACACACACACACCATCCTTTCCAACTAGCACCTCCAACACAATATTAGCTGGCAGACTGTGATCTAGAATGAACCAGATCTGGTATTTATTTTCTTGTTTGGATATGGCTGCCACTGTAAATCAAGCCTGACTCCCTTGAGATAAGAGAAAGTTCTATAGGCTCCAGAATGCCTGCTCCCAGAGAACTGGCAAAGCATCCAGATGTTAACCCCCACCACAAAAAAACAAACATCATTTTAATCCTGATAAATTAGACTGTAAGATGATGGAAATGGCATGCATTATTCCTGTAACCAATCATCTAAAATAAATGGGCTCACTTATGTACAGCACTGCTATTTAAGAGAAATTTGAAGGTAGACAAGCTTAAAGTGTAGGTTAGAACATGTCATATATCAAGCAATTTAGATAATCCCATAATTGGTGTGATTTTTTTCCCCTGAATGCAAAGGCACCATGCATTATTCCAGGTGGAATGCTCATCAGTGCTCGTGTGGCACTGTGAAATGCCAACATAAAACTCTTCCATCTATAAGCAAGGTGTTTCTCTTTCTTTGCTTTACTTCACACAATACCTGGACTCCAGAAAACAAAGTCCCTCTCTAATACATTCCTAAGAAGGCTCTTTCCACCACCCTTCCCCACAGAGTAAGCACTAATTCTTTTGCAGGGTTTTGTGATTTACCGACTTGAATATAGAGGTGATTTGAAAACTTTCGCTGTTTCTTATTTAATTATAATGGGCCAACACCCTTCATAAACAATCCAGTGCTTTTCAAAACAGAAGTAGTTTATTTAGCCTAGCTAAAAACATAATGATGTCTTTTTAATATGAATTATCATTGAATGGAGCTATTCTCTGGGTAGACCCATTAAAACAAGTCACAAGGTAAAGAACACTTATAAATGTTCTTCTGTACACAAAATATTCTTAATTGCCTAGATTACATTCTATAATTCCATTAAATACAGTAGACTCTCAGTTAACCAGCACCCATGGGGTTTGGTAGATGCCAGATACACTCTTCTTTAACTGGAACTCAAGGAATCCACAAAAAATTTTGCCAATTGCTTGAGTTCTGGTTAACAGAGCGTCTACTATATTTCTAAAACTACATGTCAGTAAAACAATGCTGTATTGTTTTACTTGGCCACCTAGCACCTTAAAAGAACGTCGTATTGGAACGTTTCCTGAGTCCAAAGTGGGAAGACCTAATTACCGTGTCTAACTCTCCAGCTATGAACCTCTCAATGTTCAATTTTTCCTTTTGTCAAATATTGTATAATTCCAGGGGCTTAAGCAGATCCTGAAAATATCCACCCAAAGAGAAATGTGAGTTATTTAGGAAGGAAGGGCAGAGGGAGGAAGGAGCCATCCACTTGGGTCCTGCTCAGCAACTCCAAAGGAAGGCCCAGGTGGATCTAAGACACCAACTGCAGCCATTATTGCTCACAGGAACACATGTGTTTAAACTTTGAAACAATCCACTGAACACTGAAGTAAGCAACCTGCAGGTTGCTTTACCACAGAAACAATAGGTAAAGAATAAATAAATAAATAATAGTAAAGAAAAATCTCAAAGAAATAAAGTTATTATACATGCAACTTAGGTATGCTGAGGTTTTGAGGTGACTGACAGAATTCATCTAGAGTCATAGTCTTTCTAGGTATACCTTTGTGTGATTGCTCCAAAACTGTACATTCTGGATCTATGCTGTGATAGCTGGTCCCAAGTATCGCAGCCCCTAATTTCCAGTGCATATAGCTGCACAACACTCCATGAGATGGTAGCATAACCTATGTGAAAATGACTATAAGAATCCTGAAAAAATGCTTTTAGATGGTGTTTAAGGTCAGTTAAAATATCACCAGATGTTTTTAATTACACTGTCACCAGCACTTACATCTGTGTTTATCTGCCATTGCCTCAAGCCTTGGTTTCTGCTGATTAAATCTGTCTTAGCAACAGTTTTATAATATTGCTTCTAGATATGAAACGGCCGGAGAGACTCTACTTTCTGCTTAACATGTCATAGTGAATCACCACATTTTCATATTTTCCCACAGGAAAGGAACATGGTATCTTAGAAATGAAGGTAAAAGACCTCTCCCTCCTCCTCTATCCTGAACAAGTCTCTGAATCTTCTCTGGGTATAATCCTATATGCTTTCATTTTTAAATAAGAAAACCACTATGGATTGTAACTTGTGCAGTGATGCCAATATTGGTCACATGTCTCACCAAGATCTAGCACTTACTGCAAACTCATTTAAAGTCAACAACAACATAAGGGAAACAGACCTCCAAAAGGTCAGAGCTTTAGATAATTTACATAATCACGAAAAATTAGCACCAAATGATACAGAAAAAGTTGGATGCAATCCCACCACCAAATCTGTGATCTAATACTGTACACATTCACCAAATAGGAAAATATCTGGTTAATTCTCCAAGAGACTTTCTTTGTAACACTTCCCTTAAAATGAAGTTTTCCCAAAATATAAGTCATGGTATTTTAGGCCTCCCCATATCTGCCATATTAGGTTAAAGATGATTAGTATTGTAAAGGTAGTTTAATACATTTTAAGAGACAGTTATTTAAGAACACATTAAGAATAACATGGAGACACATAGGGAAATTCTATGTATACCAGTGGCATCCAGAAACATCCCATTGTTATGTTTTGTGTCATATTTAGATATGGGACACTGAGTACGTATGTGTTGACTGACTATTTGCAAATCCTCTTAAGGGCAGGCAGTCTATGGGTCACTGGCACGGCCAGGTCGTAAGAGACTCTTGCATGTTTCTCCCTCAAATCTTCACAGAATCCTAAAGCTGCAGAGGCTGCTCCAGGATAAATGTGGCTTCCGGTGGCTGAATAATAGGTCCATTTTTGTTTAGATTTTCCTGATTGTTTTGCTAAACAGCTTGTGAAATTTTCCCTCTGTAACACCTACTTGGCAAATTTTTTTCTAGGACATAAAACTGGAATACCAAGAAAATATTCATGGTCCTAATACAATACAATCAAGTACCCAATCTATCAATTAGGGACTCATATTAAATATTACATTTTTGTTGATAAAACCCAAACATCTAAACATGCCCAAAAGGCTTCCAAGATTTTGCCACCAATTGCATTTTCCTCTGTATCTGTAAAATATTCTGAGTTGCCCACCAGTAGCCAGTTTGCCCTGTTTCTGCTATTGCAACTCAAGCCTGTGTGTGCTCATCCCCACTGGGTGAATTTTGATCGTCCTAAGACAATAATCATAGTGTTGTTACCTTTCCCAGATAGCCATTTTTCCAAGTGGATTTCCCGATAAAAGAACACGTGTGGCTGGAACCTCCTCTTCCCTTTCTTACCTGGATGGTATTATGCTAGGTATTGTGACAACCACACTAAAAACTATGGGGCCTTAAGCAGAAGAGAAAAAAGCCCACAAATGAAGGGAGACAGAATGGAAAGCTAGAAAGAACCTATGCCTATATCCTTGAACATTATAGCAGTGGAAACAATGCCAGCAATCTGTCTCCTCACGTTTTACTTTGTGACAAAAAAGTAAAACGTATTTAAGGCACTGTTAGTCACATTTGCTGTTACTTGCAGCCCAATGCGGCCTATCTGATAACTCCTGCCTCACGCCTGCAGTGCAGTCCCATTGGACTATTTCTTTTTGCCCCAAATATCACACACTTTCCTACATCCATATCTTTTCACCACTTTGCTTTGCATATGGCAAGTGTTTAATAAATATTATAAAATGAATGATGTGAACTATTAATACTTGATAAAATTTTAAGTTTAAATGAATGATCCATAACTAGATCAGTCAATCCAAAATTATTCACTATGATGGGGAAGACATGATACTACTGTTAATTTAAATTTTGAGCTTTCATTTAATCAGAATCACTCTGTCCATCCCATATAATGTCTTTTGCTTCACCTTCATAAAGAAAAAAAAAGGTTTCAATGCTAGTTTGATACACAGGATGCTTGCCTAGAGGATGGAAGCAGCTCACCTACTGTGTGTTACAGAAAGTCTAGCTCACTGCTGGTACTCAATGAATGTTAAACTATAATTATACGGCTATGGATATCATCCAGGATCTCTGACATTATTACAACTTTTACTATGTTTGAGAAGTATATGAAATCCTATGATAGAAATGTCTTAGGGAAGTGAATGCACATTACATGCAGTTTGTCAGTCAGCTTAACCGGGTCACATTAGGAATGAATTGAGCTCAAATAAAAGATGTACAGGTATTTTAAAATTTTCTGTTGATATGACTCGACTACAGGAGTAAAAAGTTCCTACTTTACTATAATAAATTACATCTCAAAAACATTTATTATCAGACTGCAACTATTCTCAATTCTAGAAAAAAAAATCTTTCCTATAGGAAAACCAAAATAGGACAAAAATGATTTTTAAAATAAAAATGTATACTAAAGTCACACCTCTACTTGAAAGTATTACTGGGAGCTTTTGTTTTAATCATTTTTGAAACAACTATATTTAGAAGGGGAATATGATCATTAAAGAAAAAAAATTTACAATTCATTCATAGAACTATTACTTTAAGGTGCTGTCAAAAGTCCTGAGATGGTCCCACTGGCATTTGTCATATCTCAGAACTTCCAAAGAAGCCCATGCTTCATGGAACTTTGCTTGCAATTGCCATAGACCATTAATGTAAGAAATTATGAAAGCTCAATAATCCCCATTGTCTTTTTACTTCCTTGTTCATTCACTCTAGTTCTGCAACTACAGCTAATATTTTTCCTCACTTAATTCTGTTTTCATAATCAGCCCATCAACTGCAATTAAGAGACTAACTCCCTGAAAAATTCTTTTTAAACAATCCAAAGTTCTTTAGGATAGAATAGTCTTCATTTAAAAACCACCATTATTTCACTCCTGGGCATTTATCCCAGAGAAATGTAACCTTACATTTACACAGAAACCTATGCACTAATGTTTCTAACAGCTTTGTGTTTCTAAATAGCCAAAAACTGGAAACTACCCAAAAGTCTACCCTCCAACAGATGAATAAAGTCTGCAGTGCATCCATACCCTGGACTACTATTCAACAATGAAAAGAACAATAGTGAAACATGCAACAACCTGGATCAATCTCCAGAGATTATGCTGAGGGAAAAAAGCCAATCCCCAAAAGTTACAAACTTAGGATTCCATTTATAACATTCTTGTAATGACAAAAATTATAGAAATGGAAAACAGGTTAGTGGTTGGAAGGGTTACAGGTGGGGAAAGGGCAGAGGGGAAGTGGGAGTGGCTACAAAAGGGCAACAAGAGGCATGTCTAGGGAGATGGAAACATCCCATATTTTGACAAGTATGTGTATCAGTATCCTGGTTATGCTATTGTACCATAAGTTTGCAAGATTTCCAACTACGGGAAAATGGGTAAAGGAATCTTTACTTACTATTTCTTACAATGGCATAAGGACCTACAATTTTCTCAAAATAAGAGGTTTAATTCTTGCCCAGCATCTATTCCATATCCTTATGAAAACTCCTGGATGCTTCTCAGAACCACATCTTCCTATTTGCAGTCCACATGGTTCAGACAGTGTCATCCAACCTTGGGCTCCATGGGTGGATGTGTAATTCAGGCCCAATCAGTCGGCCTAGTCCATCTCCTTCACTCTAGTTCAGGAGTGGTTATGTGATTCAAATTGGTGCAGTGATACTCAACTGAATTGTAGAGGAAAAGAAGCTCTCTTTATTGAGGTTACTTGGTTTTAAAAGATGAAAAGCTTGAACCAGCAGGGCACACCGCATCCAGCCAACTAGAGAGTGGAGCCATTGCAGAGGAAATCAGGATCTAAGATGGAGTCCTGATAAAGTCTGTGCCCCTGAATCCAGCCATGCCTGAAGCCTGCATACCCCCTGACTTCCCAGTTCTATGAACCAATACCTTTCGCTTAAGTTTTTTTTAAATTAACAATAGCTTTAGTAAAGATTAGAATCACATTCAGTATATAACACAAGTATTTCTGTAAACAATGTAGTAAAATTTGAAATACTTTTACACCATAACGAAGTCGTTATTCCATTAGTGAGAATTCTGCTTTGCACTTTTTATCTCTTAAGTTACAGTTCTCCTCCTCTTCTGATCTTGGTCTACCACTCATTTTCTTGAACAGCCAAAGGGTTTCTGTTATAGCTATAGTTTTTGTATTTTTCCATGAGGGTATATAGTATATTCTTACTAAATTGTAAGAGATTTTTGTCTATTAATGATAGTAAAACTCTGTCCATCATGTATGTGGAAAGTACTTTTTCCTACTGGCCATTTGTCTTGCAGTTTCACTTGGAATGTTTATTCTATACAAAAGTATTTAATTTTTTATACTTAAATTTTTCAATCTCATATTTTTTATTATTTACAGCTTCTGTGTCTTACTTTAAAAGGCCTTCTTCAACCCCAATATTATGTTTAAAATCTGCCTACATTTTCTTGTTATGTTTATAGTTTATTTTTTTTCCTAACAAGTATAAATAGTGTACAGACCACGGTAAGAATGACATATTTTCCCAAAATGGTCACATGTTAGAGAAACATTTTTTCACTAGTAGGTATTTTCCTCCCTGATTCAAGAGTCTATCTTTCTCAGATGTTAAATCCCTATACATATTTGGGTCTGAGGATGGACATGGTAACTTGTTTCTTAACCAGTACCACATTCTTTTAGTTTCAGTAATTTTATGATATATTTTAACATCTGATTAGGCAATGTTCCTTTGTATTTTTGTTTTTCAGAATTCTTCCATTTATCTTCACATGTCTATTCTTCAAAGTGAAATTTAGAATCATTTTGTCAAATTCCTTACCAGCCTTCCCACAACAAATTGTGATTTTTATTGATAATACACAGTGTATGGAGTAAATTTAAACCAAATTGGGAGTCAAGTATACGGTGATGGAAAGAGAACCGACTCTGAGTGGTGAGCACATAATGCAGCACATAGACGATGCATGTAGAACTGTACACCAGGAACCCTTGTAATTTTTGCTAACCAATGTCACCCCAATAAGTCCAAAAATAAAAAAATATTAAGACTACTTTTTCTAAGGTAGATCTTCCCATTTATTCTAATCTTCTGTCATGTTCTCAAACCATTTCATCATACTATTATGTAGAATGCTATGATTTTATTCATCTAGTTCTTAAGATTATTCTCGATACTGATGCTATTTAGTTATAAAAGTAAATGGAATGTTTTCTCTTCATATTTTCTTTGCAAGAATGTGGTATATCAGAAAGCTACTGATTTTATTTATTTTGTAACAAACCATCTTAATAAATATTCTTATTTTCTTAAAAATAAGAAAAGGCTTCACTTATAACTCTGTAAGACATATCATTTTAAAAATATTTTCCAAGAAGTTCAGTTTATTAAAATAGTTCAGGAAACAGTTGGGTAATTAGTGTAATTTAAAATGAAAAAAGGCACTGCTCTTTTAAAATACTTGCACACATACCCCTACACACATATCTACATACAAATCCTCTATATTGGGACATGCTTTCTTCTAGAATTTAAATATTAGCAAAAGCAAACACAAGTTCAGGAGCATTATGAAGCCCTCACGGTTTTCAGAGTGCTTCCTCTGCTCCATTTTGTTTCTCCACTAAGTGCATGCATTTCTCTTCGTTGCTCCAAGGAACCACTCTTTTTTAGTGATTCTCAAAAAAAATCAAATAATGCAATATAAAAGTCAGAAAAGGAGGAACGTCTCCTCTGATGCTTCTGTTACATTTTCTTCTACCAGATTTACAACCCATGATTAACAATACACATACACTTGGCTCTGTGATTTTGTGTTTAGATAGTGATTGAAATCCATTAAACTACCCTTTTATGGTTGATGATTTGTCAGCTGAAAATCCAGCAGTTCCTTTTAATAGAAGTATGATTTGATCTGTAATGTCCTGGAACTTGTCTTTCCAGCTATTTGGCTTCAAGCTTATGCTAATTACCAAGCATTATCTCACACCCACGGCGGCACAAACGGAACAGCCTTCACCTCCCCGTGGCTTAGAAGCTTTCTTTGATGATGAATCCATGGAATTTCTACAGCAGTTACCGCAGGTACTATTTAAGTGATAGTTTTTTTAAACCCTTTGCAGTACTAAATTTTATTTTCCGTGTGTCCTACCTCTCTACCCCACTGGAAAGTTATTTAGAGAAGTAAAAAGGAATTAATACTTGAGTTCCTACTAATTGGTTTAAATACATTTCTCATAGTAAATACATATTCGTCTTATTGACTGTTGTGTCTCCTAAGAGACCTACTCCAGTGCCCAGTAGGTAATAGATGCTCATTCCTTATATGACTGAACAGTCATCATGGTGTTTCTCTGTTCAATAATTTCCATCTAAGTTAACCAACAGTTTTCTCATTTTCATTAATATTAAGTTGCCAGTATTAACAATAAATGTTCATTGTTGATCAAGAAATGCAAAGACTGTGGGGTTTTCTTTTAATTACTAAGAGTCAATAGGTTTTTATTAGAGTGTTATATTTTCTCAAAGAAACACTCTGAGCTATAGCAGAGCCTTGCAGAAAGTTACAGAAGACTCATTTGCCCTTCCATAACAGCTCTTTTGACCAATAATTACTTAATAATATTAGTTAACCCCTTTTCGTTTCTCACTGATTCTGCTAATGAGACATTCATTAATTTGTACCTGAATCCTAAAAATGTAACTCAAACTCCTTCGTGTGCACTGGAAACAAGACTAATAATAGCAACCATTTATTAAGTGATTTTTATGAGTCAGGTACTGAGCTAAGTGTCCTACATGTGGAATTTTATTTAATTATTATGACAATCCATGAGTTCGATAGTATTATTATTCTCATTTTAATGATAAGAAAACTAAGGTTTAGAGGAATAAAGTCAGTTAAGTCTGAACTCTTACCCATTTACATACACAATGAAAGAACCTAAGAATTGAATGTCCATTAGTGCAGGAGTGAATGATCTACCACCCTAGCAAACTCTATAAGAAGTCAGGGAATGTCAGCTCCCTGGTGGTGTAGTGGCTAAGGCTTCAGCACTGTCAATGCTGCGGCCTGGGTTCAATGTCCAGCCAGGAGACTACCCACATTAAAAAAAAAAAAGTCAGGGGATGGCCATGGGGTAGCTTTTATGACCTGATACAGCTAGTGTGAGAATGAGTTCTCACTGCAAACACTTTAAAAAACACTTACTCACTGAAACCCCACAACTATTCTACTAAACCACGGTTGTTACCATTTATAAATGTGAATGACTCAGTCCCATAGCTGGGAAGTGGCAGACAGAGACTCACACCCAGACTTTGTAGATCTGAGTCCAACACTTGCACCATTTGACTCAGGTTCACACACACACGGTGGCAGAGATGGCCACACCTGTCCCTCATAGTGTCTCACCCATAATATCCTAAAGGGTCATATCATCCTCAATGCAGACAATGTAGCTGTCCCAAACATGCATCAACCAAAGTAACTGCTTGTCTCTATCTTTATTTTTTTTTTAAGTCTCTTACTAGTTCATTTACTTTTGTGTTCTGTTTTTCTTCTTCCTCGAGATCAACAAAATGCCAACTGAACAGTTAAAATGTTTAAATTTCTGCTAATAACTTTGAGTCTATTTGATGCTCTATTCAGTTTGACCTACATTTCATAAAATTAATTAGTGGCTCACAAATCATAAATTATTTCAGCTTTATTATTCTGTACAATCCCAGCATGCCACTCACCACGAACTATTGTTTAAAACTATCCAATTGCTTACTAAACTCTCCTCCACACCCCATGAGGGCTTATGTGTCCTGGGCCCATCTTCTTAGGATAGAGACTGCTGTGCTTCCTGCTGGGCCTCCATCTCCATGCAGTTAGATTGGGACATGAGACCAATTTGGGCTGGTGGTCCACATACAAGTATGTATAAAATCATTAAACTTCACAATAAGGGTAAGTGTTCTGTGTTTCCTTACATTCTGCATGTGTCTATTTGGCATCCAATGATCCCAGGGCCAATGCTATTAACTATGGTTTTCTGTATTTTTAATGCTTTGGCATTTGGGGGCCTCACATACCTGGGGAGAGAGGCCTCCCATGGCTAGTCAGTTCTTAGAGCTGGCAAAAGTCTCAGCTGGGAGCACATCCCTCATACACAATCCAACCAACCGGAGTCTGTAGCCCCAACTACCTCCTTTTCTAGCTCTCATGCATCAAATCAATATTTCCTCTGCCCTAAGTCACCCCAGGGACAGATACCTGGGGACAAGAAATCACCTCTATAGCCTGAAACATGCAGGTATTATTCCAACTGGCCAACCCTAAACTGTTTGCCCTGCCCTACCTTTCCCATGGAATCCTCGGCAAAGGCTCTGCCCTCGATTTGCTCCCCCGACCCGCTGTCTCCTGCCAGCTGACCAAGCTCCACACTTCTGCAAGGCCCTGTGGGTAACCAAGGACCCTCTCTTGCACCTTCCAAGCCTCCTTCCTCTGGCTATACCAATTCTACCAGACCAGATCCGACATGTACATTGTTAGAACTGAAGATACAACTTTCAACCTTACTTTAGAGGTCATGAAACTGAGGCACAGAATTTTAAACAATTTGCCCAAGATAACACAATGAGCCAATATTCTAATTTGAGTAGTCAGGCCCCTCAGAGCAATACATCAGGGTTCTATCTTCTTGGCTTCCCACGGTCCTGGCACCAGCACCTGCCTTAATGGTTTTTCTTTACATCCACTTGGTGTGACACAGGCCACTTGTATATTTTTGCAAGGTTCTCACATAGCAACAGCCAGAGATTTAGTACTCGAATTGGCAGTCTGCTCTGCTTTGATATTACAAATCCTAGTTTTATTTAAAGTTTACTCAGTTTTCTTATTTTTAATCTTTAGATTTCTAGATACCCTTCTATCCAGCATCTTCATAGTGTTTTGAATACAAATATCCCTTAGTGTTCTTGCCCAGCTCTGACACAAATCCAGTCCCATTGTTTCTGATACAAATAGGGGAAGGACGATAGAGTTAAGGAGACTCTCTATGAGCTCTACTCACAGACGTGTGCGTTGGCATCTGGGAGGATGAGAGCTGCTCTTTTTTCTAGGCTACAGCACAGGGAAGTCACCTTTGCATCAAGGCAGCAGTATTCCCACCACCACCCCCCCTCGGAGCTGCCAGGATTTTGGCTACACCCGAGCAAGCTTATCCACATGAACGGATCTAACACCAGGTGATGACACAGCCCCAACCTTTGACAAAGAAGAAACGGGGGCAAAACTAATCATCAGTGTATTAGGTTAGTTTTCCCCAGAAAATAGGTCTCAGACCTCTAAGGATGACCCTTGACCTCCATGAATACACTGTCTGTTAACTCATTCTCCCAAGGATCCTCTGGAAGACCAGAATACTTCGTGGAATTCTGAGGCAATCCATGTGTTTGCCCTGGATCGAGACCAAGAGTGGGCAATAAAGGTTTCAGGCTAGTGAATGTGCAACTGTTGTGTCTTGTGTAGATTCAGACTCAGTGTTAATAAGAAAAGGTGTATTTCTAATAAATATCTGCACCAAAGTACAAAGATAAGCGAGGCTGTTATGGAGAACAGCCAACGCCTTAGTCTTGTGTTTCCAAGAAAGAGCTTCTAGATATCTCTCCCTCCAGCTTCGTCACGTGCCCCTCTGTGTTTTCCCAAATCAGCAGGAAAGACACAGATGATTTAGGAGATGAGAACAAGGACCTCTGTAAGTGTGTCTCGGTCCCTGTACACCCACTCTTTTGGATCGACAAAAGATGGAGGGCTTTCAGTTGGGGCAACAGAGAACAGGTCCAGCTGAGGTGAAAAATATATTGGGGGCCCCCAAAGATGGGTAGACTAAGAAAAATATTTATGGGGCTCTGTATTCAAACCCATAGCCCTTCCAGACCTCCAGCCCCAGTTATCTGTACTGGCTTCTTCCCGCAACCCCACTCCTCTCGCTGTCGCTGGCCTTCTCCCCCAGATCCTGATCCTCATGTGATAAATACATGTGGATCAGAACCCCACATTCCCTCCTGGAGCTCCGTCTCCTCAGGTGTCAGCTACTGGAGTTTGGCAGAGGTGAGGTAGTAATTCTGAGCATGTTTTCTTTACGTAATTCTAGTACATGAGCCCAACGTGTATACTTAGAGCAGTGGTTCCCAACCTTTTTCAATTTGTGCACCCTTTTTAAACCCATTGCTATAAATTGTACTCCTTGTTTTTCAAACAGCTGTTTTTAAATATTGTCACTTTTGTTCTGTGCCTATCTTAATGTAAAATAGTGGAAATGAAGTAATAAGTTAGGAAAGAAAAATTACTACACTAAAAGTACAAACCACAGATATAATTTTACAAACTTAGTGACACAGTTAAATATTGATAATGATGATCAAGTATTTAACAAACTTGCAATTTATTATTAATAATAATATTTTCGTTATCTGAAAAGTCTGTAATAATTGTTTTGCAGATCACTAGCTGACTGAAACATTGTCCATGAGATCACTGAGCTTGCTTTGATGCACGTAGTTTCTTGAAATCAGGCTCAAAAGCTGCAAGATAGAGTCTTAAATCCAGTAATTATTTTTTATGAAGGTGTAAAAAGGAAAGGTTCTCCCCACTAGTTCAGTATTAGTAAATGGCAAGAGGTATATGATTTCCTTCTCACTGAGCTGTTTGTATTCCTCAGATACCTACCCAGAAGGTAACAAGATGCTTTCTTTTAAAATCAGAATTTAAAGAATTGGATGAAAGTTCTATTAACTGCTCTTTTTCATTGATTGATAGTTTAGGTTCTTTGAAGAATTCTTTATTGTTTTCTTTTCCATGTTAAGGGAAATACTTATAAAAGGACACTTGAAGACTTTCCAAGTAACTTAACAATATTCTCTTTCACATTTTGGGATAGGGACAAGTCATTCCCAGATAAGAAGTTGTGCAGTTTCAAAAACTTCAGGCTAAACTCTTTCAATATATGCTTTCCAAAAGTCCAGTTTTTAAATAATTGATTCCACTTTGTGGTTAATTTGAATACAGTGATTGGGCTGTTTTGAAGTCCCAAGTTGAGCTTGTTTATTTCTAGAAAAATACCTGATAAGTATGCAAGACTGAAGGCCATCACTGTCCTGAAACTTTGGAGTAAGAGGGAAACAATGATCTTCAAAAACTACCTGGACTTCATGTCTAAGTTCAAACATCAGTGTAAGTACTTTGCCACGAGACAGCCCCTCACCTCCGTATGCAAAAGGAATGTGCTGTGAATGCTGTTCAGTTCTTCATACCGTGATTTAAACAATCTGGAGTTTCGTGGTTGTGACTTCATAAAATTTACAACTTTTACAGCCTCATCTAGAACATCTTTCAGTTCACTAGGAAGAGGCTTGGATGCAAGACTTTGTCCATGAATGCAGCAGTGACTCCATGGTACTCGGAGTCTTTAATTCCTCCATGTAGGCCTATAAAACAACCCGACACAGGCTTGCCTGTCAGTGCATACACCACAACAATTCGACCAACTCATGTTCTTTTCAATGAAATAACAATCGATTGCATTAAAAATGTCTTTGCCTGTGGTATACTCTGTCCATGGGTAACAAAGCAACAGGTTTTCCTCAATTTCATTTCCTACCAAGTACCTCACAATGACCAGCAAAATAGATAAATCAGCAACTTTCATCGACCTGGATGGAAATAATTTACTTTTTCTAATTCTATCTACTACTACAGCTTCAACATCGTCCAAATTTCCTGAATTCATTGAGACATTGTATTGTTCGAAAAAGAGACAGTATTGATTTTGCAGATATATTTTTCCCCAAACATACAAAAAACGGTATCCTTAATGTAAGGAGAAATTAAACCTTCAGCTGTGGTGTGGTTTTCTTCACATTCAGCTATGTGATAAGCAATATGGTATGAAGCCTTAACTGTGTTCTCATTGTCTTTCTTTCCTGACACCGTGCATGAAGTAACAGTTGGATGCTTTTCTATGCACCAAAAATTATGTACTTCTTTGGTTTTATACATAGGATGTTTAATTTCTAAATGTCACATGAGTAGAGAAGGTTTAATGCAACCATTGTATAATATTTCCCCACACACAACACACAAAGGCTTAGGACAGTCATCATCCCCTACAAATGACAACCCATATTTAATATACTCTTCAGAGTATTTCCTTTTCTTCCGTGTAGTATCTGAGGCCTGCACCTTTATCTCCAAGGGTGGGTTTACTTGTAGCTGTGGACACATGTTGAGAAGTACTTGGTTATGGGTCATAATCCATATCAAGTTTTGGTTTTCTAACAGTTCCTGTTTTCAATCACTAATTCAAAACTGACTTGCTTAGAAATCACAGACAATAATAACAAACTATTTTAAACATTAAATTAAAAACTACTTGAAAAGAATCACAATGAAAGGCAATGCACTTACTTTTCCTCAGTCTATAACTAAACTGATCAAACAGTCTGGCTATGAATGTATTTATATGTTTGAGAAAGTTCTAGAAACATCACAAATGGATTGTTCTGAAACTGCATAATGTTTGGTAGAAGAGCATTTTTGGGGAAGGGTTCCTAGCCATGCCCTCACCAATCATCATTCATTAATGTGATCTAATTTTGAAGTGTCTCCATTAATGGTGATTCAAAATTAATATTTATTGTTCCATAACTAATATTTTGAAAATTTTAATATACTTTTGTGTTGTCATTACTGATTATTTTTCACATACACCTGAATGGCCCAGCATGTACCCTAGTGGGTACACGTACTACTGCTTGGGAGTCGATGGCTTAGAGGAAAACAGTCAGAAACAATTAAATGTTCTAATAATAAGGGAATATCTAAGCTCCAACCACAAATCCAATCTTAATAGTTGATCGTTTGATCCTGCTCTATCTGGCTCTGCCTATTTCTCAATTACTTCTAAACCAAAAGGATTGATGGGGTAGAAGAAATGATCTCTTTAAACCTCAACAGAGTCCCATCAAAGGTAATCTAAAAAGCTATAAAATGTGTCTTTTGACACTCACCTTGTTCTAAAGAAAATAAAACAAAAACCTCAGCAAATTGGAGTTTCCCTGGGTCTCCCTAAGTTAGAAGTTTATTCCCTAATAATATCAGATAATAGTTATACATTTATACCTTCATTCTGACTTTTACTTCATGGATGAATCTCAGACATGAAAGTAATTGTATGGACTACTGAGTAAGTATCTTGCCCAAGGTCACAAAGCTAGTTGTTGACAGAGCTAAAGGTAGAATAATCATCTCATTCCCAATTGGGCTCTCTTTCCATCACACTAGACTCTCTTCTAGCAGTTTTGGAAGCTGATTTCATATGTTTCTTCATTCCTCCTTTAACATATGTTTTGTGATGGCAAGCAGATAATGTGTTAACCATGAAACATCAGAACTTGAAGCAAATCAGCAAAAACAAATACCCCCTCTCTTCATTGTACTGATGAGGCCAATGAGGCCCAGAGAGATGGCACAACTCAGCTAAAGTACCCCGCTCCTGGGTCATACTTAGCTCAGTTCTCTTTCCTACACAGAGACACCCATCCTAATGATTGCAAGCCAAACCTTCAGTGTTCTTTCTTTCTGCTTGACCAGTAACAGAGAGAATAGTAGACATTAAACCTTCTAAATAAAAAGACAGATGGTACACTATTACAATCATCACATAACTCTCTATGTTTTATTGATTGATTTAAATTAGGTTCCCCTAAAACTTACTGGGGACCATTTTGAAAATAAGATTCTCCATCCTAGCATAGACAACATTTAGAATATCAACCCCATTTCTTAGGTGGAAAACAATTCAATGATGAACGCTGATGAACACCATTCGTTGTGCAAAACCATATTAAGTTGTGTCAGTAATGAGACAGGGGTTGTTTAATGAAGCCTGTCTCAATAATAAATAACAATAATAATAATAATAAAGGAAAATGTTCTGCTTCTCTGCTCCATTGGACATTTGTCACACACCCCAGAGCACTGGAAATTAAAATTGGGAATACTTAATTGTTAGTGTATAAGTAAAAAGGTAGAAAATGTTTTAAAATAAGTCAAATTACATTCTGATCATAATTTTTACAAAATAGGTTCATCTGTCACATTTATAATATATGCATAATTACTGTCACATTTATTATATATGCATTTATTGTCTCTACTGAATAATAATGTGAATATTGAGGCTCCTACAAGGTTGTTATGTTCTGGGAAGTATTTATTCAAGGACAGTGGTTTATAAATTTCACAGAAGATGCTGAGATGAATGAAGTGCCTAGGAAGTGCCACAGTGGTGCATCCCAAGCTTGAGGGCCCCATCTTTAGGAGGACAGACCCAAAGCCCTGACAGTCCATGGTGAGACCACTGATAGAGACGAGCGGAAACACCGGGTGACAGTGACAAGCTTTATTGGGGGAAAAGCTGCCGGGCTGTCCCACAGTGGGAGAGCAGCCGCTCCGGCCGTTGGGAGGGAAGTTATGTAGGTAAAGGGGTTGCTGGACACAATGCGGAGGGAGGAGTAGGTTGCTAGGCAAGAGGCAGAGGGAGGCATATGTGGTCACTACTGATTGGT
>PVJL010011160.1:0-44514 GCA_004026885.1 Lyroderma lyra
TAAAGAACTAATAAGACTTAACAACAAAAAAACAAACAACCCAATTGAAAAGTGGGCAGAAGAACTAAACAGACACTTCTCCCACGAAGAAATACAAATGGCCAGCAGACATATGAAAAAATGCTCATCCTCATTAGCTATCAGGGAAATGCAAATCAAAACCACAATGAGATACCACCTCACACCTGTGAGAATGGCTCTTATCAACAAGACAAGGAATAACAAGTGTTGGAGAGGATGTGAAGAAAAAGGAACTCTGGTACACTGCTGGTGGGAGTGCAGACTGGTGCAACCACTGTGGAAGGCAGTGTGGAGATTCCTCAGAAAATTGGGAGTGGAGCTACCATTTGACCCAGCAATCCCCCTTTTGGGGATCTACCCAAAAGACTTGAAAACCTTTGTCCGCAAAGACTTATGTACTCCAATGTTCATCGCAGAGCTGTTTTCAGTGGCGAAAACATGGAAACAACCAAAGTGCCCTGCGACAGATGACTGGATAAAGAAGCTGTGGTACGTATACACAATGGAATATTACTCAGCTGTAAGAAAAGATGAAATATTGCCATTTGTGACAAAATGGATGGACCTGGAGATCATCATGCTAAGTGAAATAAGCCAGACAGAAAAAAAAAAAGAACTGCATGATTTCACTCATATGTGGAATATAAAACTGAAAGCAAAGATAAAAAGAAATGAAGAAACAAATAACCTATGGACACAATCAATAGTTTAATGTTTATTTGGGGACGAGTGGGTTAGGGAGTGGAGAAAGTGGAGGGGATGGGAGAGGAGAGAGGAAGCTAAATATAAGGTGATGGAAAGAGAAGTCACATTAGGTGGTGAACTTATTATACATCAAGTTGACAATGCACTGTAGAATTGTATGCCTGAAACCTATATAATCCTTGGTAACAGATGTCACCCCAATAAGTCTAACAATAAAAATGAATTAAAAAAAAAGAAAACTATAGACCAATATCTCTGATGAACCCAGATGCAAAAATCCTGAACAAAATATTAGCAAATAGAATACAACAATGCATCAAAAAGATCATATATCATGATCAAGTGGGATTCATCCTGGCAGCACAAGGATGGTTCAAAATACGAAAATCAATCAGTGTGATACACCACATAAACAAAATCCAAGATAAAGAACATATGGTCATTTCAATTGATGCAGAAAAAGCTTTCGACAAGGTACGACATCCATTTATGATCGAAACACTAAATAAAATAAGTATAGAAGGAAAGTATCTCAACATAATAAAGGTCATATGTGACAAACCCTCAGCTAACATCATACTAAATGGGGAAAAGCTGAAACCTAGTCCCCAAAAATCAGGAACAAGAAAAGGATGCCCCCTGTCACCACTGGTATTTAATATAGTATTGAAAGTTCTAGCCACAGTAATCAGGCAAGAGAAAGAAATAAAAGGTATCCAAATTGGGAAAGAAGAGGTCAAATTGTCACTATTTGTGGATGACATGATCTTCTATATAAATACTTCCTAAGATTCCACCAGGAAACTATAAGAAACAATTAACGAACACAGTAAAGTCTCAGGATACAAAGTCAATGTACAAAAATCAACAGCATTCCTACATACCAACGAGGAATTCTCAGTAAAAGAAATGAGAGAGTCAATTCCTTTTGCTATCACAACAAAAAGAATGAAATACCTGGGAATTAACTTAACAAAGAACATAAATTTATACACAGAAAACTATAAGACACTTTTGAAAGTAATTGGAACAGACTTTAAGAGGTGGAAAACTATCCCCTGTTCATGAATAGGAAGACTTAATATTATTAAAATGGCCATTATGCCCAAAGGAATATACAGATTTAATGCAATACCCATTAAAATCCCAAAATCATACTTTCATGAAATAGATAAAAGAATTATTAGATTTATAGAACCATAAACGATCTGGAATTGCCAAAGCAATCCTACATAGAAAGAATAAAGCTGGTGGCATTACACTTCCTGACTTCAACTTATATTACAAAACATCCATTGTCAAAACAGCTTGGTACTGGCAGAAGAACAGAAATAGAGACCAATGGAATAGAACTGAAAACCCAGAAATAAACCCACAAATTTATGGACAAATAATTTTTGATAAAGGAGCAAAAAACATACAATGGGGAAAAGACAGCCTCTTTAATAGGTGGTGCTGGGAAAACTGGAAAATCATATCCAAAAGAATGAACCTGAGCTATGAACTCTCTAAGTATACAAAAATTAACTCAAAATGGATTAAAGACCTTCATATAAGACCTGCAACAGCAAACTGTATGGAAGAGAGCATTGGCACTAAAGACCTAGGACTCAAGGAAATCTTCCCTCAAAGGCAAGGGAAGTAAAAGCAAAAATAAATGAAAGGGACTATATCAAACTAAAAATCTTCTGCACAGCAAAAGAAACCATCAACAAGGCAAAGAGACAGCCAACTGAATGGGAGAAAATATTTGCAAATAATGCATCAGACAAGGGTCTAATATCTAAAATATATAAGGAACTAATAAGGCTTAACAACAAAAAAACAAACAACCCAATTAAAAACTGGGCAGAAGAACTAAAGGGACACTTCTCCCATGAAGAAATACAAATGGCCAGCAGACATATGAAAAAATGCTCATCCTCATTAGCTACCAGGGAAATGCAAATCAAAACCACAATGATATACCACCTCACACTTGTTAGAATGGCTATTATCAACAAGACAAGAAAAAACAAGTGCTGGGGAGGATGTGGAGAAAAAGGAACTCTCACACACTGCTGGTGGGAATGCAAATTGGTACAACCACTGTGGGGGTCAGTGTGGAGATTCCTCAGAAAATTGGGAATGGAGCTACCATTTGACCCAGCAATCCCCCTTTTGGGGATCTACTCAAAAAACCTGAAAACCTTTGTCCACAAAGACTTATGTACACCAATGTTCATCGCATCACTGTTCACAGTAGCCAAAACATGGAAACAAAGTGCCCTGTGACAGATGACTGGATAAAGAAGCTGTGGTACATATACACAATGGAATATTACTCAGCTATAAGAGAAGATGAAATATTGCCATTTGCAACAACATGGATGGACCTGGAGATCATCATGCTTAGTGAAATAAGCCAGACAGAAAAAACAAAGAACTGTATGACTTCACTCATATGCGGAATATAAAACTGAAAGCAAAGAAAAAAGAAATGAACAAGCAAACAAATAACACATTGACACAATCAATAGTTTAATGTTTATTTGAGGATGAGTGGGTCAGAGAGGGGAGAAAATGGAGGGGGTGTGAGAGGAGGGGGGGAAGCTAAATATAAGGTGATGGAAAGAGAAGTCACATTAGGTGGTGAAATTATTATACATCAAGTTAACAATGCACTGTAGAATTGTATGCCTGAAATCTATGTAATCCTTGCTAGCAGATGTCACCCCAATAAGTCTAACAATAAAAATAAATAAATAAATACATAAAATAAATAAAAATCAAGTCATATGGGATCATGTGAAACAAACCCAGCCATGCTTCTCAAACTTTCATGTGTATTTTCTTAAAATGAAGATTCGGATTCACTGAGGTGGGGATTGAGATTCTATATTTCTAACAAGCTCCCAAATGCTCCCACGGCTCCTTCTGTCTGCAGTCCACACTTTGAGTAGCAAGTGTTTAAAGTACTATGCAAAAATACTGGGTATTCTCACTCCAAGGTCCATACTATTATATGATATTATACAACCATCTCATTTCTGTGCTCCTTTTAATAATTTTCCCCAAGTGCTGTGATTTTCTCTTAATGTCTTTTAAATGCCACAAAATCATACTTTGACCTAGATAATGATCATGATAAACATATCTGAATAAAGACTCCCAAGCTCTTGCTAGGCAATATCTTTAAGCTTAAAGCCATAGTTTGTAGTTGCCTCAGCTTTTCTCCTCTTTAATCTGTCATCAAGTCAGTGAACCAGATTCACATCAAAGTCAATTTGAATTCATTTTGTACAATTTCAACGGATATAATTTCAAAGGGCTTTACTAACTTCAAAAACAATATTCATTACCTGGCTGTTGAAGGAAACTGCTCTCAGGATATTGTACACTGCCATCTCCTAATTTGGTAATTCTCTCAGGTAAAGCAATTAAGTTTGTCTGACATGACTTGTTTTTATAAATCTATGATGGCTACTGCTCTTAATTTAATTCTCCTCTTACCACTCATAATTTAATTCTCATCTGGCAGTTCATATTTTCTCTCTGAATGATCCCCCCTCCTTTATATTGCTAATCACAGAATACTCAGTGAATAACATCAGTGTTTCTATAGGAAGGACACTGAAAAATGATGGGCAGTGCACAAGCTTCCCTTACATGGGGCAGGAATTTTGTTCCTTACAATTCCCAATGCATTTAGATAAGTGCTTGACACAGAGATGATGCTCAATAAATACTTGCTATCAAGCACCATGCCTGGCACTGCAAGGGCAAAGAAGACTCCAACCCAGGGGTTTCACATGACTCAGGAGGCAGACATTCAAAAACAAAAATTACAAAGCAATCTGGAACAAAAAATTTACTGTGACAGGATTTCCAGTGAAGACCAAGCCTTACAATTTTATTTCATTTTCAATGCTGGAAAAACATCCAGCTAAAATACTGTCAGCAGTTTCTGTCTTATTGATTGGAGACCTAAATTGCTTGTGATAATGCACAAGTTACAGTGGCACAAATGAGATGATGGTCAACCATCCTAGAAAACTGGAGGCCAGGGAAAATAATGGGTAGGAGAAGTCACTTGGTGAGTCCCAAAGATGAGTTGTGGTTGGAGGACAAGAAGGTAAGGACATGTTTTATACATAGGGAGGAGCCTGTGCAAAGCCATAAACTTGTGCAACAGTATGGTGTATTCAGGAAAATATAGGCATTTGCTGTGGCTGGAACATAGGACTCAATGGAGAGACAGGCAAAGAGGGATTCAATTTTAGCCAGGAGCACAGTCCTAGAGGACCTGCAAGCAAGCTTAGAGGCTTAACCAGTGGGCAATATGGAGCCACTGAAGGGTTTTTGAGTAAGAAAGTAAGATGATAAGATGTATGCTATGAGGAAAAGTAATAATGATTGAAAGAATTTAAGAAATGTATTTGAGGAGGACAAGACTAGAAGCAGGAGAACAGGAGACAATTACAATAGTCTCAGTGAACAGCAACAAGAGTTTGAAGCAACTAGTACTAATAGAATCAGCTACCAGGGACAGAGCCAATATTTTGCAAGCATTATCTTACTGAATTCAGAGACCAAGGGCAGGAGAAGGTGGTGGTGGGAGGATTGAAAGACATGTAGGAGGTAGGGTCAAGAGTGACCTAGTGAATGTGAGGAGTAAAAGGAGAGAGGGGAATTTACATAGATGTCAGTATCTTTCATCAAAATAGGGAAGACTTGAGGAAGAATATTATTTAGGGAAAATGTCATGAGTTCAAATTTAGACATGTTGAGGTCAAGGAACCTCCAGATAGATGAACAAGATAGATGAACAGCTGGATAATTGAGTCTGGAGCTCAGAGACTTTAGGGTGGAGACAAATTTGTGAATTCTCCATATTGAATAAAGATAGAAATGGTGGGTGTCAGAGGAAGATTGTGTAGTTGAAAAGACCCCAAAATCAGAAATGGAAAACACCAACATTTCACAGATGAGCAAAGAATAAGGAAAAAGAAAAGAGACTTAGAAGGAATGTTAGAGACAGAATGAGAACCACAGAGGATGGTGTCAGGACAGCTAAAAGAGAAGAAAGTTTCCAAAATAATGGAATGACAAACATTTTCAAGGTCTGCTCAGACTATATCCATTAAATATATTTTGGGAAGAAAGGCATGATTTGTTCATTCAACCATGGGGTTCACCTTTCACACTGCTGTAATCCTTACTAATAACTTTTTTGCCCATCAGAATATAGCAATAGGATAGATGAAAAAACGTCCTCAGAAACTGAAGTTAAAAAAGTCAACACTGGTCATTTGAGACTAGCCATTTTTCCCCCTAAGATAGTCTGGCAATGTGCTGATTTCATGGATATTGAAGTACCATGAAAATATGAAGGAAACTACCACTTGCTATATTGTATTGTGACTTGCCTACTATGAATTCATGGAATATTAGAATTGAGTTGGAGCACTGTACTTTTCATAAATAAAAATGAATATTGGAGAAAACTGGTCAATAAGCACATGAAAAGGTGTTCAACATCACTAACCATTAGGGAAATTAAAGGTAAAACCACAATGAGATACCACTTCACGCCCACTAAAATGGCTGTTATTACAAAACAATTCATGTTCCCTTTGTTGGAAGGCCAAAGGCTCCAGATGCTGTAGCTGTGAACATGCAGCTACAGCTGTGAACATGCAGCTACTGCAGTGAACCTGCTGGTAGGCCAGAGTTCCAGTAGAGCTCCCACTTGCCCTAAGGTGGTAGAAGTGTCCTCTATGCTTTGGAATAAAATGACAGACCAAGAGTAAACATAATCCTGTCCTCCAGCCTCAGGAGGGAAAAAGAAATATTAGTCAGTTAATTACACAAGTAAAAAAAAGTCCCAAAGGAATGGTGCATAGAACCTCCACAGGCCAACAAGAGGGGTGGCCCCAAGGACATGAGGGGTTCATGTGGGTGACAGTGAGTAGAGGCTCTTGCAGGAGAGTGGGCATGACTGAGATGAGGAACAAGTGGGCAGGGCCACTTCAAATGCTGCCAAGGGAAGGGCCTGACATTTCATGTGGAGACCTTGTCCAACAGGCAGTCATATATTTGAGTAAAGTTTGAAGAGGTATCTAGGTGGATGGAATAAGAAAGAGTGCCAGTGGAGAGAGGACCAGGAGGCATCCAGTGGAGGAGGAAGGGGGCTAAGGTGTGGAAGCAAGGGTTTAGCTAGGGAAGTAAGGTACATAGCTGAGTAGCAAGGACACTTTTCCCTTCTTAATTTCTCCAATTTTTTTTCTAATTTTGAAATTAGCATATACACATTCACAATGATTTTTAAAAGCTGATGGTAATAAAAGCATGCAAAAGAGCAAAAGCACAGCAAGGAAATTAATATGTGATTGAACATTGGTTGTATGTCAGATTCTTTATCTTTATATCCAGAAAGTCCTGTTGCATAGACTTTTGTCTTACAAAAAAATGTTTTTGAGCTCCTGCAAAAACAAACAAGCAAACACAAAACCAGAAACTAAAAAATGTTGTTCAAGATGTGAAGAAATTGGTAACACTTGTGCATTGCTGGTGGCAATATAAAGTGATGTTACCACTGTTGAAAATAGTATGGTGTCTCTTCAAAAATACAGAAAGATGGTAGATTAGGTGGATGCTGCATTTACAACCTCCCAGATCACATTAAGATTGCATATAGATAGGGAAATAATCAACCTTGGGAAATATCAGAGGACTGACTGAGCAGAACCCCTACATCTAAGTATATAGAAAAGAAAGCCCAATTGAGACTGGTAGAGAAATGAGGTGACCTCACACCTATGGATAATGAAGGAGCTCTAGAAGAGAATCCTGAGGTCCAGGGGCTCCCACAGAGGAGTGAGTGTTGCCAAGCCCATGCTGCCCTCTCCGCACACCCCAGTCCAGGAGCTTTGTGCAGAAGAGAGAAAAACTTGTTACATCTGACAATTAAAATTATCAGGAATTCTGCCTATCTGTGTTAGTGGAGGTCAGTTGGAAGTCCAGGTGCTTTCTTGTAGGGTGCACACATGGGCTTGGCCACTTGCTATACTCACCATTGTTCAACAGTGAGACTGCATCACTGGAGTCACCAGAGTCATACTGGGAAGGATTAAGCTGTGAGGTGTCAGAGTAGGGGCCAGAGGGTCCATGTAGCACACAGGAGGACACCATTTTCTCCTTCACTAAACCCTTCCCAAAAAGACCTACTCTGAGACCTCACTGGTCTAATAAAATTCTCACATGCTCACTACATACTGAAAAACCACCCCCATCACAGCTTAAACTACATCTTTCAGTTATGGGCTTCCAAGAACCCAGCCCCATTCTACCAGCTATAGAAATGGGTCTTACAGGTTTTTAACAAAGGAGCAAGTAGCCCTGCCCTTCTAGGCAACCCATCCAAAGCAGATAAAAAACAAACAAAAGAACAAAAATATCTCTGCAGTGAAGCCCAGTGGCCCACTGCAGGAAAAAAGCTGTGGAACTCTTTTTAAAAATGGTCCCCCCACAGACACACATAAAAACCACAGACACCCTGAAATTTTGTCCACATCACCTAGAGCTGTTCCCTGCCCACCCAATGGACAATCCTAGATTACACACACAGGAGATCCAAGAGATTGCACCATCAGGTCACACAGGACATATACTACATAAGGCCACCAAGCAAAGACTGAGTCATAATAGACCTACCTACTACATAGAAGCAAACACAGAGAAGTGAGAATGAGAAAACAGAAAAACACATCCCAAATAAAGTGACATGAAAAATCCCCAGAAATAGAGTTAAATGAAAGGAAGTCAATCATCCTACCAAAGTAAGAGTTTAAAAAATAGGTTATAAGAATGCTAAAAAAAACTTACTGAAAATATCAACAAAGAGATAACAACCATAAAGAAAAACAATGAAACCATAAAAGATAACCAATCAAAATGAAGAATACAATAACTAAAATGAAGACTACACTAGAAAGAATCAATAACAGGTTAGATGAAGCAGAAAAGTGAACCAGTAATCAGAAAGACAAGGTAGCAGAAAATACCCAAATGGAGTAGTGAAGGAAAAAAAAGAATTTAAAATAATGAAAATAGCCTGAGAGACTTTTGGGACAACATTAAGCATAACATTTGGATCTTAGCGATACAAGAAGGAGAAGAGAAGGGTCAAGGGATAGAGAACCTGTTCAAGAAAATAATGACAGGGCCTCAGCAAGGTGGCAACCAGAGAGGGGATCCTTGAAACCTCTCCTGAATACAGTTGAATGGTTGGCAGGGACCTAATTCAGGAAAGCCTGAGTGGCACAGTGACAGCTGAGAGATCCACACATTGCAAGAAAACCCTGAAAATATGAGGAAGGGGAGTAAGCAAGAGAGAAGGGAGGGAGCAGAGATGGATAGCAATCCAACCCAATCTTGCCTAACTGAAGGAACCAAGAAGGAATCAAGGAACATTGGCTGAGAAGCCTCACTATACCTGGTTGGGGGGAGGCCTAATGGTGACAAAAGAGGAGGTGAAACTGGTTAGAACTCTGTGAGAATGGAGGCGAGTTGGACCTAGCAGCAGCGTGTTAGGGACACAGTCTGGGAGCTGCACCCTTGGTGGCACAGAGGAAAAAAACCATCTGAACCACCATAGGCAGGAATAGGGACCTCAGCTGCAGCACCAAAGCTCTGGGTGCTTGCAACTGAGAGTGGTTGTCTGTTGTGGGAAGGCTAAAATGCTGAAACATGGTCTGGGTAAAACACAGGCTCAGAAGAAGGGAGAAAGAGTGAACTGTGTCACTTGCCCTGACCAATGAGAGCTGCCTTGGCTTACATTCTATCAGCCTCCCCGCTTCCCCCTGGCTTCCTTGATCAACTCCAGGAAGCAGAGCAACCACAGACTTGCCTTCTCCCAAGTCCAGATGAAGGCTAGAGGTGTGGCTTAGTCACCTCCCCTAAATCTCTCCCAAAGCTTGACCCCCAGCACCGTAAAGTGTCTGCTCTATAGCAAGACACTACAGCAATACCAATGGGAAAGAGACAGGAGAAGCCTCCTTGGAACTGTCACAGTGAAGCTCTTATGCCCTGAAAAGAGGCCATGGTGCCCACCACTACTGCACAAAATAACACTACGAATACCTTAGGATTCAAAGCCTCTCAGAAAGAAAACAAGAAATTCAAGAAAAGGATACTGTATACCTAGAACTTTATGAAGTAAGTGACATAGAATATAAGAGTGCAGTTCTAAAGCCTCACAGAGAAATGAAAACATATTGGCAGAACATCCTAACTGAGATAAATGATCTCAGAAAGAAAATTCATGAACAAAATAAATAATATAACAAAGAAATTGAAATTGTAAGAAAGATCAGATGGAAATTCTGGAGATAAATAACGCAAAAAGAAGTGATAAATGAAATAACTGCCATAGAAAACAGGGCCAACAAGATGGAGTAAAGAATTAGTGATATTGGAGATCAGAACATGGAAACAACACAGAAAGATGATAGAAACTACAGAGTCAAAAGGATGAAAAGAACTCTGCAAGAACTATCTGACTCCAATAGAAAAAACAGTATTAGATTAATAAACTTAGAAGAACGAGCAGGAAAAAAAAAAACCCTACAGAGAGCATACTCAAAAAATAGTAGATGACAACTTTCCAAACTATGGAAAGGTCTACAACAGCAAATTTAAAAAGAAAATAGGTCCCCTAACTATCTGGACCCTAGCAGATCTTCTCCAGGACATATTATACTGAAGATGTCAAAAATGAAAGAAAAAAAGAGACAATTCTCAGACAGAGAGGAGGAAAAAATTTAAACTTTATAGGAAAACTTATCAGGTTATCATCAGATTTCTCAGCAGAAACTCTACAAGCAAGCAGAAAGTGTAATCAAATATTCAAAATATTAAAAGAGAGAACTTCCAACCAAAAATAATTATCCAGAAAAATTATCCTTCAGATATAAAGGAAAAATAGACTTCAGACATGCAGAAGCTGAAGGAATTCTCCAGCATGAGAATACTGAAGGAGGCTCTTCAATCTGAAACAAAATATCAGAATGAATGAAACTAAATTGGGACAACAGAAAAGAAATTTTAAAAAAGGAAGAAGTAATGGCCATAGGAAATCCTCATATATCAATCATCACCCTAAATGTAAATGGACTGAATTCACCAATAAAAAGACACAGAGTAGCAGACGAGAATAAAAAACAAAACCCATCTCTATGCTGTCTTCAAGAGACACACTTCAGTCATAAAGACAAACAGAAAAAAAAAAAAAAAAAAGACAAACAGAGTCAGAGTGAAAGGACAGAAAACAATACCCCTAGCAAAAGGTATACAGAGTAAAGCAGGAGTTACCATACTGACATCTGAAGAAACAAACGTCAGGTTAACAATGATATTCAGAGAAAAAGATGGACATTTTATAGTGATTGAAAAAGCAATACAACAATGAAAAGACTTGACCATAATTAATATATATGACTCCAACTAGGAAGCACCAAAATATACAAAGCAACTACTAATAGATCTAAAAGGAAAAACTGACAAAAACACAATCATAGTAGGGAACCTAAATACCCTCTTAACAGCCATGGACAAATAATCTAAACAGAAAATAATTTAAAATGTATCAGCTTTAAGTGACACACTATGATGATTGGACATAATTGACATTTACAGGACATTTCATCTGACAAAAAAAAAATGTATACCTTCTTTTCTAGTGCACATGGAACATTCTCCAGGATAAACCATATGCTGAGACACAAAATGAGGCTGAACAAATTCAGAGGCTTGAAATCATACCAAGTATAATTTCAGGTAACAACCCTATAAAATTGGAGATAAACTGCAAAAAGAAAGGAGAAAAAAAACACATATACATGGAGATTAAACAGCATCTTATTAAAAAATGACTGGATCAAAGAACAAAAAAAAAAAGTGGAAATTTAAAAATATATAGAAACTAATGACAATAAAAATAAAATGTATCAAAATTATTGGGATGCACCAAAAGCAGTATTAAGAGAGGGAATAGGCCAATCTTAAGAACAAGAAAAATCACACATAAACATCCCAACATCCCATCTTAAAAAGCTAGAAATAGAAGAACAGAAAAATCTCAAAGTCAGTAGAGAAAAAAAAATAGAGCAGAGTTAAACAAAATGGAGCACTAAAAGATAATAGAAAAAATTAATGCAACAAAAAGTTGGTTATTTGAAAAAAATCAATAAAATTGATAAATCCCTGGCTAGCCTAATCAAATGACAAAAGGAAAGGACACAGATACCTAAAATTAGAAATGAAAGAAAACATTATGACTGTACCACAGAAATAAAAAGGATCATAAGAAAATATTATGAAGGGCTTTAGGCCACCAAATTTAACAATGTAGAAGAAATGGACTAGTATCTAGAAATGTGTAGTCTACCTAGATTGAACCAAGAAGAACTGGATAATCTAAATAGACCAATCAATAGTAAAGAAATTGAGACAGTCATCCAGAACTTCCCCAAAGGCAAATGCCCTAGACCAGTCAGTCTCCCCAGTGAATTTTACCAAGCATTCAAGAAAAAAAATCAATGCCTATCATCCTCAAACTCTTCCAAAAAATAGAAGATGAGGCAGTATTTCACAACTAATTCTATGAGGCCAATATTACCCTAATACCAAAATCTGGTAAAGACAACACACACACACACACACACACACACACACACACACACACACACAAACTATAGATCAATATCTCTGACAAACACACATGCAAAAAACCTAAACAAAATATTAGCAAATAGAATACAACAATACATCAAAAAGATTATATGTTGTAATCAAGTAGGATTTATCCCAAGAGCACAAGGATGGTGCTCAATGTGATAAACCACATAAGCAAAATAAAAGATAAAGACCATATGATCCTATCAATTGATGCAATAAAAGAATTTGACAAGATACAGCATTCATTTATGATCAAAACACTGAATAAAATGAGTATAGAAGGAAAGTAGCTCATATATGACAACCCCTCAGACAATATCACACTGAATGGGAAAAAGCTGAAAATTATTCCCTTCAAATTAGGAACAAGACAAGGGTGCCCCTGTCATCACTGTTATTCAATAGTATACTGGAAGTTTTAACCAAAGCAATAAAGCAAGAGAAAGAAATGAATGGCATCCAAATTGGGAGAGAAGAAGTCAAACTGTCACTATTTGCAGATGTCATAATTCTTTATATAGAAAATTCCAAAGATCCACCAGAAAACTCTTAGAAACAATAAATGAATAAAATAAAGTCACAGAATACAAAATCAACACACAAAAATCAATTGCATTTCTATGTACAAACAATAAATCTTCAGAAAGAGAATAGAGAGAATCAATACCTTTTGCAATCCCAACAAAAAAGAAAATACCTGGTAATTACATTAGTAAAGAATGTGACAGACTTATATACTAAAAACTATAAGACAGTTTGAAAGAAATTGAAGAGGACACAAAGAAATGGAAAGATATTCCATATTCATGGATAGGAAGACTTCACATTGTTAAAATGGCCATATTACCCAAAGCAATACACAAATTTAATGCAATTCCCATCAAAATCCCACTAACATCCTTTCACAAAATAGATATAAAAAGTATCAGATTTTTATGAAACCACAAAAGAACCCAAATTGCCAAAACAATACTACATAAAAAGAAGAAGACTGGTGGTATCAGGTTCCCTAATTTTAATTTATACTACAGAACATCAATAATCAAAAGAGCTTGGTATTGGCAGAAAAACAGACACTCACACCAATGGAAGAGAATCCAAATCCCAGAATTAAATCCATAAATATAAAAACTAATAATTTTTTATACAGAAATGAAAAATATGCAATGGGGAAAAGAAAGTCTTTAGTAGATGGTGCTGGAAAAACTAGAAAAACATATGCAAAATAATGAATGTGAGCTGTGAAAAGTCACCATATACTAAAATTAATTCAAAATGGATTAAAGACATCCATCTCTTGCATACAAGAGAACATCAGTACTAAATATAGAGACCCAAGGCTCAAGGAGGACTTCATGACCTGACCCTAAAGGCAAGGGAAATAAAAGCAAAAATAAATGAATGGGACTATATCAAACTAAAAAGCATCTACATAGCAAAAGAAACCATCAGCAAATCAAAGAGATAGTAAACCAAAAGAAAGAAAATATTTGCAAACAACACATATGATGAGGGTCCAATATCTAAAATATATAAAGAACTGTAGGACTCAACGTCAAAAAATTGAACAACCCTATTAAAAAGTGGACAGAGGACCTGAACAGACACCTCTTCCATGAAAATATACAAATTCTCAACAGACATATGAAGAAACATTCAACTTTATTAGCAATTAGGGAAATGCAAATCAAAACCACAATAAGATACCACCTCATGCCTGTTAGAATGGCTATTATCAACAAGACAAGGAATAGCAAGTGTTGGAGATGCTGTTGAAAAAAAGCAACTCTCTCAGACTGCTGGTGGGAATATAAATTGGTAAAACCACTATGGAGGAGAAGGTGGAGGTTTCTCAGAAAATTGGGAATGGAGTTACCATATGACCTGGTAATACCCTTTCTGAATATTTAGTCCACAAAGACATATGTACCCCAATGTTCATTGCAGCATTGTTCATGTTGGCCAAGAAATCAAAGAAACCAAAGTGCTATTCTGTTGCTTTACAGCTGCTGACCTGTCTGTCCCCGCCCCCCGCCCCCCATGCATTATCCGTGACATCCTAAGACAGGAGCTGGGTGTAGAGACCACAGGCACATGGAGTATCTAGGAGACAGAACTAACTCTCTTTCAAGGGTATACTGTTCCTTTTTCACTCACATACCTTACATCACCCTGTATGGCCCTGGAGGATGGCTGGGTAGTCAATGAAGGGTAAGATTCCTCAATGGAGGAAAAATTTATGACAGGCACAGTCACACAACAGCCATCAGGAGAGATCTTGGGCTCTACAGAGGTGAGACACAGCCCCTCACCCTCTCTGAGGTTAATCTTCTACCCACTGGCTGCCTTTTGTCCCACACTCCTCCAGTGGTGACCTGATAGAATGACATCGGTCATTCTTCCTTAGACATGACTTGGATACTGAGTCAACCCCTTCAGGTGGTTTCAGTGCATTGAGTTTTTGGGGCTATGTATATGCATAAAGGCACAATACATGCTGGAACACAATGGGGACTTTTGGAAACAGCCATAAGGCATGATAATCACAGACCTTGGAAAAAGGAAGGTTTTACTTTTCCATAGAAGTTTCACTTCCTCATTCTATCCATCAATAAAAGCTATGGTTTGGCCCCATTTGGGGCTCTCTCAGTCCTTGAGGTTGGAATCCCTTGGCTCTGATTGTAATATATTATTGGCTATGATCTTTCTTCACTTTGCATCACCCTTCTTGTTCTCCCACTGCTCATGTCGTGCTGGACACAACATCTGGCACCTAATGTGGGGCTCGAGAAGGAAGATCGACTCCAAAATAGAAAGGTTTCATGGCACAAGGCCTGAGAGAGCATTACATGTAACTAGTGAAGATAGGGAAATGCCTGGGAATTTCACCAAGGTAACGGGGAATTGTAATAGCCAATACAGGCCTTATATCTGTTTGCCTAAACAGCTTCTTAAGGCAGGAGGAGCTTGGGTGTCAGATCAAAGATTAGAGGAGTTTCTCAAAGCAATTGAAACTTACTGTTCTTGGTTCCCAAATCTGGGGACATTAGATTTAAAAACATGGGAAAAAAGTTGGTACAGAACTCTGCAGATTGTATCATAGAGGGGTTCATTGGTGGTCTAATGACTAGGATTCAGCATTCTTATTGCCATGGCCCAGCTAGCTCAATTGGTAGCAAGTGGGACCCTTGGTCCCAGCGTCATGGGTTCAAGCCTCTAGCCTGAGTATTACAATCCTGTAAAAACTGATCTTCCAGGTTGTTATATTATTCACTATATAGATGATATTCTCTGTCCTGCATCTTCTGATAAACAGCTAGCAGCATGTTTTAAATTACTTAAAGAACAACTTGATTTGGCTGGACTCTGTATTGCTCCTAATAAAATTCAAACCACACCGGTCCAATTTTTAGGAATGGTTGTGGACCATCAGTTTATTTGGCCTCAAAAAGTTCAGATAAGGAACGATCAAATTAATACTTTAAATAATTTACAAAAATTGCTAGGAGATATTAATTGGTCATGTCCTACTTTAGGCATTCCCACTTATGCTCTCAGTAATTTATTTGGTCTCTTGCAAGGTTCTCGTCAATTGGATAGACCTGGCACTCTTAACTTCTCAGTCTAACAAAGAGTTAGAATTGGTAGAACACAAAATACAAGAAACTCAAATTCAGCATATAGCTCCCTCTCTGCTTTTACAAATTTTAATTTTTTCTACTCCTCATTCACGAATGGTGGTGATTGTTCAACAAAATGACCTACCTGGTAGAGCGGCTTTTCTTGTCTTACAACTTTGTCAAGTCACTCCCAAACTATGGAGAGTTAATCTCAGAACTCATTTCAAGAGCTCATACCAGGTGGCTTCATTTAAGTGGACAGGAACCTAATCAAATCATGGTTCCCTTTAAAATACAAATTTAAACATTCACTCTGAATCTTGGCAGATGGCTATTAGTAGTTTCTTTGGAAAAATTGATAATCATTATCCAAAGAACAAGTTATTCCAGTTTCTTCTGAAAACTGATTGGATTTTTACCTCAAAGGCTCAGACAGGTTTCTTTTCTGCAGGGCATTACAGTTTTTACAGATGGATGAAATAATGGTAAAGCAGCAATTGTTAATAAAAAATGTTATCCGACTTATTCACACCAACTATACTTCAACATAAAAAGCTGAATTAATAGCAGTTTTAAATGCCTGAAAATTGTTTCTGATCCTTTAATTATTGTTTCTGATTCTGCTTATGCTGTTCATACAGTACAAAATATTGAAATAGCATCTCTTTCTAATAACTCTAATCAATTATCTCTCCAAGTTTTATTTACCCAATGCCTGTTTGAACCAGCTATGGGCATCATTGGGAACCTTCAATAAGTCCTTTGGCTTGTAAAAGTCTCAGGGTTTACCTGGGACTGGGAAAAATTTTACTGCACGATCAGCCTCTGGAAGCAGCTGCTGAGTGACTTTGCTTGCTGGAGTAAAGTTGCACTAACATTTTGCTCCTCACAAATGCCTTTCTAGTCAGTTAGGATAAACTATATGTTTTTGTTTTGTGTAAATTATGGCCTTTTAAGGCTAATATGACTGTGGTCAAATCCAGATATGATGGTCAAATCCAGATATAATGGTCAAATCCAGACATAGTGGCCAAATGCAGATGTAATTTGCATGTCCTGGATAGGTGCAATTAGACCAAGCATCCAGAAATAATATCTGTTTAGTGTCTGTGTATCTGAGTATATATCCAGATTTGTTCATGTTTGTGTACATACAGCCATTTTAATTCTAAGATCAGCAATGAGATTTAAAATCTTAGTCCCAACTAATGGTCCATTAGACAGGATATTGAATAAATGGTCAAGTTACAGTTTTAGGCCATTAACAACAACAAAAAAAAAATTGGTGTTCAATTACAATGCTGCTTTGTCTCTGTATACCTGTTTTAGATTCTGAGAAGAGATGGTTTTTCAATAATTTTTTATTTTCTTTAACTCTTATGTTGTTTTGCAGTTAAAACTGCTTTGTTAAAGGATCAAAGAACTGAAATGGGGTTCCCTGTAATGCAAGTTTTTATGATGTATTGCAAAAGAAACTATTGTAAAAACAAAAAGGGGGAGAAGTAAAGGACCGTCTGCAGATACAATTAGCAAGAGCTATGTTTACTTTAAATGGTTTGAATTCCTCTAGATCAGACAGAGAAGGAAGGTTGAAATTTTATTTTTCTGACCACACTGCTTTAGGCTATATTTATACACACCCATTTGTATTAGATCTGATCCTCCATGCCTAACTGTAACTGATTAGGTTTGGGTACTTCAAAAAAAAAAAAAAAAAAGGAAATGATACTTATAATGGTTTCTTCATGATTTCTGGGAAAGGATTTCAAACACAAGAGGTAAATATTCATAGTTTTCCTCCTTCTCTTAGTTCTTATCCTCAAAATATTAATTGGGTTGATACTCATTCCCACATTCATTGGGAGAAATGTCAGAGAACTCTAGGTCAAGTGTTATTAAACAATTCTCATGGTACTGTTACCAAAAAATGGGGTGCCTTCGTTGGCGCGAAGTCGATGTCCAGGTTCTTGGTATCTTGAGCAAAGAATTGAAAAAGACATACACAAAAGTAAAGTGGTGAAACAAAGAGAAATTTATTGAAGAAAAAGTACACTCCAAAGAGGTAGGAGTGGGCTCGAGCAAGGAGAATAGCTCAAGAGTCTGATCAGTGAGGCTTGGGTCCTTTTATTCTCTTCTAAGTCTTCAGAGGACATACCTCTGGGTGTGGGGTCTCTTGATTGACAAATCTGATTGACAAGGGGCTTATTACATAATGTCTTCTGAGTGCACATGCCCTTTCCCAGAGTTGTCTGTTATAATATTAATGAACTTCTGGGAATATGTATGGTATTACAATGAAGGTATAATGAGGCCCAGGTGAGATGAAGGTCATTGTTAACTCTCACCATGGCAGGCATTAGGAACTGGCCCAAACTGGTGGGCTTCTTGGGCCCTCTAACTTCCCTGTTTTTACCTGGAACTTCCTCCTGTGACTGCCTAGCCTGGGGCAGGGATTACTAGTGAAAGGGTGGTATCAAGGCATTGCCTATTCCAGCAGGGTGAGTCTCATGGGAGGGGTCCCGAGATTTCCCTATTCTATCTACCTTCCTCACATTCTCTTGGGAGATGTGATCCCCACAAATCTTTATGGGAAACTGAAGGGCTGAAGGTCTCATCTTCTGTATCTGCTTCCTGCTGAAAATGGTCATTGTCCCTACCTATTGGGGATCCATGGAGCTCTCACCCTATCTGATCTAAAGGGGCAAGGGGTTCCAAGATCCGCCATGTTGACTCCTTTGGTCGAGATAGGGTGGAGGCCTTGTTGGGGCACCACTAGTATCCTGATGGTTTCTAGATTAGGAGAAATTAATTCAGTTAGTACTTTAAAGGCATCGATCAGAGAAATAGGTTTTAAAGCCCTTGTCACGGGGTGGTTTCAGGGTGGAAAATCTGTTGCTCAGGGTGAGGAGCCAGAGAAGATTGATAAGGAAAGTGATTAAGACCTTGGACTAGGAAAAAGGTGAAACTGAGAGCCAAAGAACAAGGAAAAGGAGTCCCTAGTGAAGTGGGGGAATGGTTGCTCTATTAGGCCCACATCAGTACTGTAGTTGATTGGGGCCCTTATGGTGCCATGACTTGTGTGTGCTCACCCTTAAAATGTTCTGACCCTTAATACTTAAAAGAGCAGTTATGTGAACAAGAATTTCCTCAAAAAATTACTTTGCCTTTTAATATTTCTATGTTTTGGCTAGATAAAGTCCTAGCACCACCTCAAAATAAAAATGATTAAGCCCATCCAAGGTCCAATGTGGGGCCTAGGAAACTCCATTTTGACAGTTAGCCGCCATTTTGAGAGAAGTGAAACCTAAGAGCACAGCAGACTACTTCCCTTATTAGGAAAAACCTCAGCATTCACCCAGTTCCTGCTTCCCGCCCTATGTTCCTCCACCTACCCAGTAACACCACGGCATGTCACCCCACCCTCCTGCAATTTTTTCCTTTAAATTCCTCCACCTATCCAGGTTTGGGGCCGTTCTCTCTCTGTGTTGGAGGGTGGACGGACTGAGCTCGAGCTTGTAGCAATAAAGTCTCTTTTTGTATTTACATCAGAGTAGGTCTCTTGGTCGCTGTGGGGGTCGAAAACGGGGAGCACAACACCAATACAAAAAACTTTATGGAAAGTGGTTTTAAGTCTAGGACAAAATAAAATTTGGGAAGTAAATTATACAAAAGATAAAAACAAAGATACACCTTTAAATTTAAAGAAACAAAAAGGTTTGTTTTCCAAATTTGTCTTAAAATTCCTTTTGTTTTTTTATTAGGAATTTTTACAATTGATCCAACACTAAAAATTGTTGAATGCCTTCAATGTCATTTGTATACATGCATTGATTCCTCAATTTATAATGCCTCCCATGATCAAATTATGATTTTAAGAAGGAGGCAAGGACCATGGTTACCCATTCAAGCCCCTAGAATGCAGGAAGTCTCCCCCACTGTTCATATTGATTTACAACTCCTTCATAAAATTTTACATCAGAAAAAGAGATTTATTGGCCTTCTAATTGCAGCCATTATGGGAATTATAGCAAAGCTACTGTTGCTGCCATCTTTAACATGGCATTACATCATGCTGTACAGACTACACAGTTTGTGCAAGAATGGCATGAAAATACAAATAAGCCTTGGAATTAACAGATTAAGATTGACCAAAAAAATTAACATTAGATTAGCTGATTTGGAGACAACTGCAATTTTTCTTGGGGATCATTTAGAAAATCTCCATACCATGATTACTTTAAAATGTGATTGGAATACTTCTAACTATTGTGTGACTCCTTTCTCCTATAACCAAACTAGGACTCCATGGTCAGAGGTACAAGCTCACCTCTGGAGATATGTTCCCAGTCTCACTGTAGATATTCTACAGTTGAAGCAAGAAGTGGATCAGATGACTCACACCACACTTTCTCTCTTACCAGGAAAAGAGATACTTTCTGCAGTGATGGAAGGTTGTCTAATTTAAACCCCCTCACCTGGGTGAGAACCCTAGGTGGAAGATTTGCAGGTGCAAATGCACTGCTGCTAATCATTCTTCTTCTATTTTGTTTAGTGCTCAGATGTGGACAACAAGCCCTGCAATGGACCACAAATGAGGAAACTGCCAGGTCTGTGTTTCTCCTATTACAAAAACAAAAAGGGGTGATGTTGCCTTATAGCTGCTGACCTGTCTGTCCCCCTCATGCACTTCCCATGACATCCTAAGGTAGGAGCTGAGCATGGAGGCCACAGGGACATGGAATATGTAGGAGACATAGCTGACCCTCTCTCAGGGGTATACCCTGCTTTTTCTTCACTCACATACCTCACATCGCCCTGCATGGCCCTGGAGGATGGCTGGGTAGTCAATGAAGGGTAAGATTCTTCAAGGGAGGAAAAATTTATGACAGGCACAGTCACATAGCAGCCATCAGGAGAGATCTTGGGCTCTACAGAGGTGAGACACAGCCCCTTGCTCCCTCTAAGGTTAATCTTCTATTTACTGGCTGCCTTTTGTCCCATGCTCCTCCAGTGGTGACCTGATAGAATGACATCGGTCATTCTTCCTTAGACATGACTTGGATACTGAGTCAACCCCTTCAGGTGGTTTCAATGCATTGAGTTTTTGGGGCTATGTATATGCATAAAGGCACAATACATGCTGGAACACAATGGGGACTTTTGGAAACAGCCATAAGGCATGATAATCACAGGCCTTGGAAAGAGGAAGGTTTTACTTTTCCATACAAGTTTCACTTCCTCATTCTATCCATCAATAAAAGCTATGTGTTGGCCCCATTCGGGGCTTTCTTAGTCCTTGAGGCCGGAGTCCCTTGGCTCCGCTTGTAATATATTCTTGGATACTATCTTTCTTCACTTTGCATCACCCTTCTTGTTCTCCCACCACTCATGTTGTGCTGAATAAAGAAGCTGTGGTACACATACACAATGGAATAATACTCAACTATTAGAAAAAATGAAACACTACTATTTGCAACAAAATGGATGGACTCAAGAACATCATAGTAAGTGAAATAAGCCAGATAGAAAAAAACCAAGAACTATGTGACTTCCCTTACATATGGAACATAAAACTGAAAGCAGCAGCAGCAACAACATCAACAAGAAAAACTCATGAGCATAGCCGATAATTTAGTGATTACCTGGAGGGAAGGGGGTAAGGGGTGTGAGAAGAGGGAAGTAGTGGGACAGAAGGTGGGGAAGACAAATATATGGTGATAGAAAGAGAATTGACACTAGGTGGTGAACACATAATGCAACACATAGACGATGTGCTATAGAATTGTATACCTGAAACCTATGTAATTCCTGTTAACCAATGTCACCTCAATAAATCTAAGAATAAAAAGAAAAAGAATGGTGGACAACTTCCCTAACTTGACAAAAGAAATAGACACAATCCCAAGAAGCACAGAAAGTTCCAAACAAGAAGAACCCAAACAAGCCTACACAAAGACAAATTATAATTAAAATGGTGCAAGTTAAAGACAAAGAAAGAATTTTAAAAGCAGCAAAAGACAAACAACTACTTGGCTACAAGTGAGCTCCTATAAGACTATCAGGACATATCTCAATAGAAACCTTACAGGCCAGAAGAGAATGGCAAGAAATATTCAAAGTAATGAAAAACAAGAGCCTACAACTAAGACTAATCTACCCAGCAAGGGTATCATTTAAAATTGAAAAAAAAAAAATGAAGAAATTTCCAGGTAAGAAAAAGCTAAAGTAATTCATTACCACCAGGCCAACATTTTAAGCAATGCTAAAGAGACTTCTCTAAGCAGAAGAAAGTAGAAAACAAGCAAACAAAAGAAAATTAAAAACATGAATAGCAACATGGTGATGACTATGTATACCTATCAATAAACACTTTACATGTAAATGGACTAACTGCTTCAATCAAAAGACACAAGGTAGCTGAATGGATAAGAAATCAAGGCATATATTGTCTACAAGAGACTCACCACAGAAAGATGTCCATAGACTGAAAGTAAAGGGATGGAAAAAAACGTTTTATGCAAATGAATGGGAAAAAAAGCTGGGGTAGCAATACTTATATTGGACAAATTAAACTTTAAAACAGACTATAATGAGAGACAAAAAAGGACATTACATAATTATAAAGGGATCAGTCCAACAAGAGAACATAACTCTTGTAAACATTTATGCACCCAACATAGGAACACCTAAATACATAAAGCAAATAATGACTGACATAAAGGCAGACATCAAAAGCAACATAATTATAGTAGGGGATTTTAACATCTTACTGACATGAATGGACAGATCTTTCAGACAGAAAATCAACATTAATACAGTGGCCTTAAATACTAAAGCAGATGAATTTTATATTTTTAGAGCATTACTTCCCAAAGCAGCAGAATACACATTTTTTTCAAAAGTACATGTAACAGTTTGTAAGATTACATGTTAGACCACAAAACAAGCATCAATAAATTTAAGAAAATTAAAATCATATCAAGTAACCTCTCTGACCACAAGAGTATAAAACTGAAAACCAATTACAGAAAACAAAAACAGCAACAACAACAAAAGAACAAATAAACAGAAAAATGCACAAATACATGGACACTATACAAAATGCTACTATACAAGGAATAGCTCAATAATGAGATTAAGAAAGAAATCAAAAGATACTTTGAGACAAATGAGAACAAAAACACAACTGCCGAAATCTATGGGACACAAGAAAAGCAGTCCTGAGAGGGAAATTCATAGGAATGGAGGCTAACCTAAAGAAATAAGAAAAATCTCAAATAAACTACTTAACCTTATACCTAAGGACTGGATAAAGAGTGGCAAACTAAGCCTAAAATTGGCACAAAGAAAGATATAATATAAATCAGAGTGGAAATAAATAAAATTGAGACTAAGATGATAATACAAAAGACCAGTGAAATCAAGAGCTTGTTCTATTAAAAGGTAAGCAAAATTGACAAACTCTTGACCAGACTCCTCAAGAAAAAAAGAGAGAAGGCCCAAATAAATAAAATCAGAAATAAAAATGAAGTGACAACAGACACTACAGAAATACAAGAAATTATAAGAAAATTCTATGAACAACTATATGACAACAAATTCAGTAATTTGGAATAAATGAATAGATTCTTAGAAACACAAAAATGTCCAAGTTTAAATCAAAAAGAAAAAGAAAATCTAAATAGGCTAATTACTAACCATGAGTCTCCAGCCAGCTGGGACTCACTAGAGACATGTGGAAAACTACTCAAGACACAATAGTTTAGTCAAGAGGAAGAGGGCGAGGCCATCTTGAAGGAAGAGACCTCCTGAGGCTCTCTTCTCTGCCTTTATATTTAGAAGGCTTAACAGGAAGTTGGCAAAGTGCCTAAAGATAGCTGACTCAGGAGAAAAGGGAAGAATGGCGTTGTGTGCAGACAAGCAGGTCAGCAGAGTTAACTAATAATAGGTGGTCTACATTAATGTTCAAGCTAGGGGGATTAAGGGAAGGGCAAGTAAAGTTTAATCAGATAATTTCTTAGTTGGTACCACATCATGTTCACTTACATTCTTTCCATGTTTGCACGGATCTCTATCGATCCTTTACCAGCTGTTTGCAGCTGAAGAACTTTCAGTCCCTGCATTTGCATCAGTACCCAATCAGCACACATTCATTCATCATGATGTGGGAGCCTTACAGATTTCTTAGCCAGTTCATATGAGGTTGTGGACTGAGCTCAGGGAATCCTACAACTAACAATGAAATTGAATCAGTAATTACAACCTCCCAACAAACAGAAGGCCTTGACCACATGGCTTCATGGGTGAATTTTACCAAACACTAAAAACAGATTTAACACCTATACTTCTCAAACTATGTGAAAAATCCAAGAAGAAGGTAAACTCCCAAACTCATTATTTGGGGCTACTATTACCCGCATTCCAGAACCAGATGAAGACACTACAAAAAACAAAAAACAAAAAAACTATAGGCCAATATCTCTAATGAACATAGATGCAAAAATTCTTAATAAAATATTAATAAATTGGATTAAGCAATACATGAAGAAAATCCTACATCGTGACCAGGTGGGATTTATTCTTGTGATGCAAGATTGGATCAATATACATAAATCAATTAATGTGATTACCTCATAAACAAAATGAAAAATAAAAATTATATTGTCATTTCAATAGACACAGAAAAAGCAATTGACAAAACTCAGCAGCCTTTTACCATACAAATGCTCAGCAAAGTGAGAATAGAAGGAACATCTCAATTTAATAAAGTCTATATATGATAAACCCACAGCTAACTTCATGCTATACAGAAAAGCTATAAGCATTCACTTTAAGATCAGGAACAAGACAAGGATGTCCACTATAACCATTCTTATTCAACACAGCACTAGAAGTCCTAGGCACATCAATCAGATAAGAAAAACAAATAAATGTCATCCAAATAGGAAAAGAAGAAGTAAAACTATCATTATTTGCAGATGACATGATACTATATATAGAGAATACCAAAGATTTGACCCCAAATTATTGCAACTGATAAATGAATTTAGTAAAGTAGCAGCATACAAAATCAATATACAGAAATCAGTTGCATTCTTATACACTAATAACAAACAAGCAGAAGGAGAAAATAAGAAAACAACCCCATTTACAATTGCATAAAAAAATACCTAGGAATAAATTTAACCAAGGAAGTATTAATATTATAAAAGGCCTGTACTCAAAAAAATTATAAGACAATAAAGAAAGAAGTAAAAAAAAGACAAAAATAAATGGAAACACATACTATGCTCATGGACAGGAAAAATTAATATAGCTAAAATATCCATACCACCCAAAGAAATCTATAGATTCAATGCAATTCCCATTAAAATACAAATGGCGTTCTTCACAACAATAGAACAAAGAATTCTAAAATTTATATGGAACCATAAAAGACCTAGAATAGCCACAGGAACCCTGAGAAAGAACAAAGTTGAAGAATCATGCTACCAGATATCAAATTATACTACAAGGCCAGTTATCAAAACAGCATGGTTTTGACATAAAAACAGACACATAGATCAATGGAACAGAATAGAGAGCCCAGAAATAAATACATATCTATATGGCCAACTAACCTATTTGATAAAGGAAGCAATAACTTACATTGGGCTAAAGATAGTCTTTTCAATAACTGTGCTAGGAAAACTGGACAGATATATGCAAAAAAAAATGTAAAGAAAGAAATTGGACCACCTTCTTACACTGTATACAAAAATAAACTCAAATTGGATTAAAGACCTGAAACCATAAAACTCCTAAAAGAAAATATAGGAAGTAACCTCTCAGACGTTACCCTTGGCAATACCTTCAATGATGTATATTCTAGGTCAAGGGAAACAAAGACAAAATAAACAAATGGGACTACATCACATGAAAAAGTTTTTTTTAAAGCAAAAGAAACCATCAACAAAACAAAAAGACATCTCACAGAATGGGAGAAAATATTTGCCAATGAGGCATCTCATAAAGAGTTAATATCCAAAATTCATAAGAAACTCATACAACTCAACACCAAAACAAACAAACAAACAAACAACCTAATTAAAAAATGGGCAGAAGACCTGAGTAGCCATTTCTCCTGGGAATTTAGTCAAAGAAATATAAAAATAAAAATTCAAAAAAATATATGCACCCTTGTATTTATTGTAGCATTATTCACAATAGCCAAGATATGGAAACAATTTAAGTGCCCATCAATAAATGATTGGATAAAGAAGCTGTGGGACATTTACACAATGGAGTATTACTTGGCCATATAGAAGAATAAAATCTTACCTTTTGCAACAACATGAATGGAACTAGAAAATATCATGCTAAGTGAAAGAAGTCAGACAAAGAAAGACAAATATCATATGATCTCACTTATAAGTGGAATCTAAAGAACAGAATAAATGAACAATCAACATAGAAAAAATAACTTGGACACTGACAAGAGTTTAGTAGTTGCCAGAGGGAAAAAAGGGTGGGGGATGGAGAAAGCAGGAGGAGGATTCAAATACATAGTGATGGAAAAAGAAATGACCTTGGGTGGTGAGAACACAATTCAGCACCTAAATGATAGAGCTGTACACCTGGAACCTATGTTATTTTATTAACCAATGTCATCTCAATAAATTTAATTTAAAAAAAAAAATGGAGCTTCACTCATATGAGGAATATAAAACTGAAAGCAAAGAAAAAAGAAATGAAGAAACAAATAACCCATGGACACAATCAATAGTTTAATGTTTATTTGGGGATGAGTAGGATAGGGAGGGGAGAAAGGGGAGGGGGTGGGAGAGGAGGGAGGGGAAGCTAAATATAAGGTGATGGAAAGAGAAGTCACATTAGGTGATGAACTTATTATACATCAAGTTGACAATGCACTGTAGAATTATATGCCTGAAACCTATGTAATCCTTGCTAACAGATGTCACCCCAATAAGTCTAACAATAAAAATGAATTTTAAAAAAATAAATAAAAAAGTAAAATGAGAAAAAAAATGGTGATTGGATAAAAATGAAGTGGTACATATATACAATGAAATATTACTTGGTCATAAAAAAGAATAAAATTTTCCCATTTGTGAATACATGTATGGACCTAGAAAGTATTATACTAAGTGAAATAAGTCAAACTGAGAAAGACAAATACCATATGACCTCACTTATATGTGAAATCTAAATAAGAGAATAAACAAGCAAACAAAACAGAATTAGACTCAGAGATACAGAGAACAAACTGATGGTTGCTAGAGTGGAGAGGGTTTGGAGTAATGGGTGAGAAAGGTGGAAAGATTAGAAAGTCCAAATTGGTAGTCCCAAAATAGTCACAGGGATATAAAATAAAGTATGGAGAATATACTAAATAATGTTTTTAAAACCATGTATGGTGTCAGATGGACACTAGAGTTACTGGGGAAGCACTTCATAAATTATATAAAGACCTATGCATTGCACTGTACACCTGAAAAATAATGTAGAATAATATTGAATGTCAACTGTACATTAAAAATATATGAATTATCACAGGATGTAGCGTACAGCATAAGGATATAGTTAATACTATTGTACTAGCTATGTATGGTGTCAGATAGGTAGTAGATTTGTTGGGATTATTACTTTGTGAGGTGTGAAAATGTCTAATCATTATGTTGTTTTGTATACTTGAAACTAATAATTATAATAATAAAATAAAAAATAAATTAAACATACAATTAATATGATTCAGCAATTCTACTTCTGGGTATATAACAAAGTAATTGAAAGCATGCCCTCAAATAAGTATTTTTATACTCACGTTCTTAGAGGCATTATTCACAATAACCAGAAAGGTGGTAGCAACTAATTCACAGATAAATGGATAAATAAACTGTAATATACAAGGTCTCAAAATTAAGTCCACAAACTTGTCACCATGCACTTACATTGGCAGCACTGTACAAACAACTCAGCAAGGTTTCATAATCTTGATCTCACAACTGTGTTAGTGTCAACGTGTGGTGGTGTCTTGCTGAGTGGCATTCCTTACTGTTGTTGCATGTTTTTGTGTGCCATCATGAGAATGTTGGAGCTTGAATTAGAGCAATGAACAAACATTACATTTCTTGTTAAACTCAGCAAGAGTGGAAGTGAAATCAGGAACATGTTAGTCCAAGTTTATGGGGATAATGCCATGAAGAAGACGGCAGTGTACAAATGGATTAAACATTTTCCTGAAGGGAGAGAGAGTGTCACTGATACCAGTAGTAATATCAGTATTAGTACTAATACCAGTACTACTACTATTCTACCATTTATTGAGTATTTATTATTTCAGTACTAGTACTAATACCAGTACTACTACTATTCTACCATTTATTGAGTATTTATTATTTTTCAGGTATGCTAAGTATTTTATGTACATATTGTCACTTTCAAAAATTTTATAAAAGTAAAAATGACTATCCCTAATTTATACATAAACAAACCAGGTCTCAGAGAATATGCAAATTGCCAGAGTCCCAAGGAATTAGAGCCAGGATGGGGATTCAAATCCATGGTATCTGTCTCCAGAGCCCATATTCTCAGCCATTTCACAATGGGTTAGGATTCTGCACCCAACTAGCATGCAAGGCTTCCATGTGGAATATGTTTGGATTTATCCAGAGAACTATGTATATAAGAAATTGTCCTGTCCCTGAAGGTGAGAATAATCCCTACTTAAAACCAATCAACATTCCTTTCCTGTGCATCCCTTGGTTAGAACAGCATGAAGCATTGGTTATAATATGGGCTCTGTAGCCAGACTGCCTGGGTTTCCATCCTGTTTTTGCCCTTCTAGTTGAGTAACTTTAGATAAGTTACATAAGCTGTTGGAGTTTTAATTTCCTTAACTGCAAATGGGGATGATAGCACCTTATAAGATTGTTGTTTGAAATCCTGAAGGAAAAAAGTGAGGCAGCAATGATCACACTGCCAGACTTCAAATTGTACTACTAAGCAATAATAATCAAAATAGCATAGTATTGGCAGAAAAACAGACACACATACAAATGGAACAGAATCGAGAACCCACATACATATGGGCAAATAATTTTCAACAAAGAAACCAAAAACATACAATGGGGAAAAGAAAGCCTCTTCAATAGATGATACTGGAAAAATTGGAAAGGCACATGCGAAAGAATGAAACCAGACTGCTGTCACCATGCGCCAAACTTAACAAAATGGATCAAAGTCCTAAATATAAGACCTGAAACAATAAACTGCATAGATAAAATCATAGATACTAAACTTATGGACCTTAGTCTTAGAAAGGATTTTATGAATTAGATCTCAAAGTCAAGGGAAGTAAAAGCAAATATAAATTAATGGGACTTTATCAAATGTAAAAGCTTCTGAACAGCAAAAGAAACCATCAGCAAAACAAAGAGGCAACCAGATGTTTGTTCTACCACCTCTTCATCTACCTTGGCAGCCAGAAGCGGAACACACAGGCCATCCTGAAAGCAGAGCTGAGGAGCTACTGATAAATTAGTTAATATTGCAGATACCCAGTGAAAGAAGATATTTTAAAACAACACCTCCAATAAGAGGCTAATATCCAAAATATAGTATAAAGAACTCATACAACTCAACAACTAAACAATCCAATTTAAAAATGAGTAGAGGACCTGAACAGACACTTATCCCAAAAAGACATACAAATAGCCAACCAAGAAATGAAAAGATGCTCAACTTCACTAGCTATTAGGGAAATTCAAATCAAAACTACAATGAGATACCACCTCACACCTGTTAGAATGACTATTACCAATAAGACAAGTAATAACAGATGTTGGAGATGTTGTGGGGGAAAAAGGAACCCTCACACACTGCTGGTGAGAATGTAAATTGATATAGCCACTATGAAAAATAGTATGGAGGTTCCTAAAAAAAAATTAAGAATAAAATTATCATATGAATAAATGCTTTCAGATTTTTGGGGTAGATAGCCAGCAATACCTCTTCTGGGTATCTACTAAAAAATCTGAAAGCATTTATCTGCAAAGATATACATACCCCTATATTTATTGTGTCATTACTGACAGTGACCAAGACATAAAAACAATCAAAGTGTCCTTCAACTGATGACTGGATAAAGAACACATGGTTCATACATACAATGAAATATTACTCAGACACAAGAAAAAAATGAAATACTGCCATTTGCAAGAACATGGATGGATCTTGCAAGGTCCATGGATGGACCTTGAGCAAAACAAATCAGACAGAAAAAGTCAAGAACCATATGATTTCACTCAATAAGTAGGATGTAAAACTGAAAGCCGCAAACAAAAAAGACAAACAAAAACTCATAAACACAGACAACAGTTTAGTGGTGTCTAAAGGGTAAGTGGTGGGATAGTAAAAGAGGGTAAATGGGGTCAAATATATGGTGACAAAATGAGAATTGACTAAGGGTGATGAATACACAGGCAATAATATATAGATGATGTATTATAGAAATGTACACTTGAAACCTATATAATTTTATTAACCAATGTCACCCCAATAAATTTAACAAAAGAAAGTTGCTAGGATTAGATGAATTAATAAAGGTAAAACATATAACAGTGCCTGGTTGATAGAAATATTCCATTAGCATTATGTGCTTTTTATTAGTTTAAGTCACTTTGTCCCTCTGAGAGCTGATAAAATCTTTTACCTGGATTATCAACACCTAAGAACAAATTTGGAATATCTGGAGATGCTTCAAAAATTCTGCTACATTGTGAAAGTCAATCTCCAGACTCCTCTTCGCAGCTCTCCAGGGGTAATGCTAAGTAAAGAATTCAGGCAGAGAATCTACCATGTGCAAAACACTGTGCTAGGAACTAAGATTAAGATTTCATCGGGATCCTTGAAGAGACCTCATCCAGTCAGAAAGATGGGCATATATCAGTAACCAACATACAATGTGCTACAAAGTATGATAGGGCTGTGCTTAAATTATCATGGAGACAGAGATCTAGAAATAATAAAGTTGCTTGAGTTCTTACTCATTTCTTTAAAATATCTCACTCCTTTATAGATTCTCAGACTAGGAAGGCACTTCAAATGCCACCAATTGAGTCCAACCTTTACTTCATAAAAAATCCTGCGTTGTCCCTTAAGCAACTGTCCCACAACTCAGAACCACTTTTGAGTCTTTAGTTTTTTTGTTTTTTTTCTCTTGAATGGATCTGGATTTCACATTTGGAATTAACAGAAAAGAAAGCAACTTTAAAAATAAAATTTAAAATTATTATTTAACATGAGACAACTTCAGTATAAGCATCAGGAAGAATATCTTTGCCAGTGGTTAGGAAGGAATACAACTTGCTTTTGTGCCCAGAAAGAAGAATGCCTGGGCTCTACTCCAGGGTAGATCAGTTCCAAGTGGCAACAAAGCATGATAATCTCTTTAAATCATAAACATGGGCCACAGACATGTATATAAATGCATTTACAGCATTATTCATGAGAGCCAAATACTGGAAGCAACCCAAATATCCATATAACAATAGAATGATAAATGAAATGTGTATATTCACACAATGAAATATTACAGAGTAATGAAAAAGAACTATGGCTATACTGAACAATATAGATGAATTTCACAACCATTATGTTGAACAATAGAGCCCAACACAAAAGAATATGTATCATATGAGTACACTTAGAACGTTCAAAACAGGCCAAACTAATCTATGTATTAGTGTTCTAATAATCTATGTAGAAGTCAGGACAGTGGTTAGCCTGGACAGGATGAGAGGAAAGTAGTTGAGAAGGGGAAGTAAGAAATCTTCTAGGTTCCTGGTAATGTTCTATTTCCTCACTTGTGTATTTATTTTGTAATAATTCATTAAGATATATATTTCTGATTAGTACACTTTTCTTTATACATATTTTAATATAAATGACTAATTTAAAAAGAGGAAGAAAAATTGCAAGAAAAAAACTAACCCAAAGCAAAATAAAAGTGCACAATTGGATTAGGCTGCTTGCCTTCTCAAACACTTATAATGGCCTCCATTGCCTATAGAAAAACATTCAAGCTCATTAGCTTGGAGTACAAAAAGGCTAAGTTTACAAAGAGTAACATATTTTCTCTTCATTTAACTAGCATTTGTACTCACCCTCCTTCACCAAGATAAGGAGACAGATGCCACCATCCATGTGGCAGAATTTTGTCACCTTAGAGGTAGCTGGTCTCCCTGTATCCAACCAAGGTTTTTGCCTCTGATTCACAAAAAAATCAATGGTCCAGTTGTTTGTAGCCATGGGAGTAAGTTCCTTTTGCAGATAAGTTGAGCCACTTTAAGGCTAAAATATTCAAGAGGTTTAACTCTTTTGCTGTGATGTTCAGATATATCCGAATGAATATTTCCATCCACTGACTATGGCATTCAAATGTATCCCACAAGCTCAAAAAAATTTTTGTTATTCAGTGTAAAACTGTTTCAAGGACTCTTCTCCATTTACAAAAAATTTTAATATGTTTTCCTGTGACTTGCACTATCAACAACAAAGATGTTTTTTATGTCATATTGTGTAACATTTTGTAATAAATTTTTCATGTCATCAATGCCATTAGATTCTAATTTATCTATACTTAAATCTAATTGATATAACTTAGTATGTTTTGAATATTTTTTGCTAAAATTCAATATAATGGTAAATTTATTACCATATAACAAAATTCTAAATAAAAATAATGTCATTTATATACAAAGCAGCTCAAAATGTTATTATTAAATGCATAACATAGTCAAAATATTAACTTTTGTGGCTTTTTCACACATTTTGAAAAAAAAAAAAACTTCAAGTCATTTAACACAGTGAAGGTCAACTGCATGATGCCAATACTAGAAACATTATCTTAGAAGAATGTCATCTATGTGTAGAGAGGTGAAGGTCCCTGAGTGTCTCCTTTGCTGATCAAATTGCACCTGGATTCAGGTATTGGCATCATGCTATAAAACTGATAGAAATGAATCAGATGTGACCATCAGAGAGAGATCATGATGCTGAAAGAACTTGAATCTACATCACATGTGCCTTGGCATCCTAGTAGGCTGTGAATAGTTTAGAACTGTCCCTGGAGCTGGATCACTTGGCCCTTGAGCAGGACCTGGGACAGCTGAAGACCCCACACCAACCAGCTCCTGTCCAAGCATGGTGGAGTCCGAGAATGCCTTCCATGGTCCCCCAGGAGGAAAGGGTGAAAAGTTAACTTGACATTCACTATTCAGCCTGGATATACTGAGCACAGACAAAAAGATGCTTGTTTGACCTTAGTAGTCAGAGGCAGAGGGCACTGACCATCCTGAAAGTGGAGCTGAGGAGCTGCTGCTGAATTGGTTAGTATTCCAGATTCCCAAAGAGCAGTGTGTTACCCTGAGTCTGCCAGTTGGAGGTGGGAAGTGAGGGAAGGAGGCTGGCAAGGCTTCAGTGGATGTGACTCTGGTGCTTTTCTGACCTTTTTTCTTCACATATAACAACTACCTCCCTCCTTGTGTAGCTGATATACCCTTCTGGAAGGCATTTGTACTGCTGGCTGCTTCTCTAACAATGCACATGCATCCTGCAAAATAGAGCTTGAGTGTATTTTGAAATACTTAATATGAAAAACTTCAATTGACTCAGAAGTCCTTTCTCACCAACCTTAGAAATTTTAATATTATATTTGTCAATGAAAGGAAGAGCTATTATAGTCTTTAACTATAATTTCAAATATTATACATTTTTGAAAGGTAGTAGAAATGGTATTAAATTTTTAGTCACAGTTTCTTATCTATCATGCCTATCAAGAATTTGAAGAACTCATCATTAACTAGTCTTGATCAGGAATTTCATATAGGTATTTCAAATATAAAACCTGATACTAAAGGTTATGTTCATGGAATCAAGCTAAGTTTCACTTTCAAACTTTGTAAAAGATTTCATTTGAAACCTTACACAAATTTGATATCTTCCTTACTGTTTTTCATTTTATTTTCTTATCACAATTACATACTATAGGAAAACATGCAATAAATTTTCACAAATCTCTAGACAGACATCCTTAATTTTCCTCAGGACCACTCATGGTGCCATGCAAATATTGTCATTTTCAATATCTGCTTTGGAGTTCAAAAGGCTGAGAAATGCTAGTGGGGGAAAAAAAACTTAATGTAGAAGCAGAAACATCATGGAAAACCAAATTGGAAGAACTACCATGGGGGCTAGAAATTCAGTTGTTCTGAGTGTCCCCACAGGGGTGCCTTGGACCTCAACCGAAGGCTCCAGGAAGATGGATTTCAGTCAAATCCTCAGTGTAAATTCTGGCCAAAGGGAGAGGCCATGAATGTTCTGAGAGTCTGGCTGATCACTCATCAGAATAATGTAGATAGAGATTCAAATTTCAAAGCATGACTGGCTTAGGGAACCTGTAAAACCACTTCTGACCTTTAGATCCTACGATTCTGCACTAGCCAATTTATTAACAGGAAGGCTTCCAGCCTCTCCCAGCCTAATATTACTTAAATTTCTGGTATGAAATGCAAAATGTCATAAAAAAATATAAATAAAAAGTGATTGTCATGCCATGCCTCGTAGAAAGATGTTGAAAAATAATTATTGTGATGCACAGAGGAGTTCTCTATGTCTCATGTCTTTACCCTTGAGAAAGACAGGTGGGAAGACCGACATAGACCATGGCTCACAATTCTAGTCTTTATTAAACTATCTACTAACTAAATACTGAGAAAGTTGCTTCCCTTCTAATTTAATTTTTCTATCAATAAAAACAGTACAGATGAAGTGGGGAGGCTTAGTTGATTTCAAAGGGTTGTCTTAGCTGTACATTTTAATCTAATATTGTAGATATAACTTCCCTTGGTTTAATCATTCCTCATACATATAGTGAATATACAAGGACCTCTCTAATTCTTAGTAGTTCCATTCATTTCAACATATGAGGGCTGTCGAGGAAAAATCCAGGCATAAATGCCTCTATTTTTCATACATGGTTAGATACTTTCTGAACAGCTTCATATACTAAATAAACATACACTATGTCAGGCTTTGTGCTGGATACAAATATGGAGAGTGCCAAAAAGTGTATAAGATTTTAAGAAAGGAAAAGACTGTACTAAAATTATAATAATATATACTGATGACAAAAAATGAATACAATTTATATTTGACTTCTGCAATTACGAGAGGTGTTCAAAGTGGTTATCATCAGCATCCAGACACTTCTGATTATGGCAAATCAGAAGTTGACCAAAGTGTCTACTTGTATTGCTGCACATGCTGTTTCAATTTCTTCCCAAAGTACTGCCAGTGTAGTGGGGTTTCTACAGTATACCACATCCTTTAAGGTCCCCTGTATATAGAAGTCAAAGGGTGTTAAGTCAAAAGGACATGACTCAAACAACATTCTCAAACTTCAAATACCACTTCAAAATGATCTTGTGCTCGTTGAATGACAACTGTGCTTCCCACATTTTCTTTGACCATTTTGCTGTCATATGGTGATGCTAGCATTCATTTGATTAATACTATCTTTTAAGTTAATGTAATACTACACATTGCTATCATAATTCAGTTCAAATTTAAAAAGTAAGACAAAGATAACATCTCTTAAAAATGTGTATATATTTTCTTGGCACCCCCAGTATATAAAACTTTAATAAAAAGGACAGACTACAAAAAGGCAAACTAAAGGTCAGGGTACCCAAAGAGGTCCTAAAGGCACTGAAAGTACTCTTAGGCTATGTGAAAAAGTAGGATGCAAATGAACAAAACCAAGATAGTAATCACTGGGAAATGAAATAAATTCTTCCACCCAACCCTGACCCACCGTATGTGTACCTGGAACAAAAATCAGGCTGGACAGGCAATAGCTACCTCATGACTCATAGAGGGACAAGAAATAAAGGACTAGAAGGAGACTGAGCAACAAATAAACATGAGTGGCACTAACAGGAGATGTACCACCTTGTTCACCTGAAACAAAACTGAGAAGAATTCCTGAAAATGTACTGCTGGAGTTCCAGGAAGCCACAAGATTAATAAAGATGCACATATGCTCACCAAGACCTTGTTAGTCTACTTGGAAAAGAGAATATAATGACAGTAGCTATGGATGAGTTTTGCAGACTGAAGTTATCCAAGACTTCTGTGTGCAATTGCAATGCATCTGTATTAATGTTACATGATAGCTTCTGTTCATTTACCAACTTAATGTCCTTATATAATTTACCATAATAGCTTTTGTTCTATATGCCAGATAATTTCAGAAATGCTGGGAAAGAGAGATTATTCCACCTGGCAGTGTCCTTTGTAACAAATTATCTAGAAGAATTCATGAACAATTAAATAGAAAGAGGAAGAACTTCATAAAATATTATAAATAAGACCCAGTTCCTGCAGTCATGGAATTCAAAAGCTAACTGGGTGCATAGACACATATTCTATCAGTGTGCAACTATTGTGAGGATTGAGCAAAATAACAAAAGTTCAGGGTGTTATACACTATATATCACAATACATATTACACATAAGGTATATTAGTATTAGCAGTAGCAGTAGTGGTATTGTCACAGAGCAGTTCCTGATTTAAACTAACTTCCCTTTAATGAAAGGACATAATCTTTCTGATCATTTCAGTAGCATCTCTAAACAGTATTTGTTTCTAAAAATCATTATTCTAGGCAAGGCTGTGTTTGTCACTCAGCTGAGCTGTGTCATTTTAACCAAGCATTCTAATAGCATTTCAGTCCACTATATAAGCCCCAGTTTTCTCCCATTTTGAATGTCTCTTTATTGTTTATTGCTCTGCTCTCTCTCACAGAACTTGTCTGAAAGGTCTGGGTGCTTTCAATCAAGTCTTATCAGAGATCATGGTCATTGGAACTCTGTATTTTACAGCTTCCATCTCATTAATGCCAACACTAATTTGTGGTCCAATCCAATACCACCCCCATAAGATCTGCATGAATACACATTGGATTTCAATCTGCCATTCAACAAGCATGAAGTCCTTTATGTTCATTATAAGCCAATCAAACAGCTCTAGTTCCTTTTGTCTGCATTCATTTTTTTCCTATAGTGAAATTATTTTGTTATTATCCCAAAACAGTTACTTGGTAGGATATATTTGAAAAAATAATGACAACAATAACAGTCCTTCTTTCTCTTCCTTTTCTCCAGCAAATGCAACTGTTTAACCTGAAAAGACCACTTCAAATTGAGCCACCAATATGTTTGGCAAAATCCTCCTTACCTAAAATAACTCTCACCATGTGATATCTCATAGTAAATTTTAAAATAAGCCTATTTTTTACCCTCAAAGAATCATGAGGAGTAATGAGGTAAAAATTAAGTGATTTTCTGGAAGAGAATCAAACCAGGTTATCAAACCCAAATGGACTGATGGATCCAATGCCACATGTGTGCCAGGGTGATTTCATTCCAATGCCCACTACTTCCTTTTCCTGTAAACTGGGGCCTGGGGTCATTATCATGGATTTCTCCTTTGTTCATTTACATGGTGAAGTTAATTCTCATTTCCAGCATTTCAACCCCATGCATCATTATCAAAAGTCCTCCAGTCTGCAATGATGTTTCACATTTGCTGTTCTAACAAATGCCTTGTCCTTCAAGTTTCTTGTGTAATTTTCTGCTCCACAACAAATTACAATTGCAAAATGGGTTCAAGTAGGTTTGGATATTCATATTTTGAGACAAATTAAAACTAGGGTGAAAGTTAGTAAATAAAGGGAAACAACAAATGGCCAAGTGTCTAGTTCAGCAAAAAAATCTAGCAAATTTCAAAAGGGTTTTTTCTTTCCTTTTTAATAATCAAAGAGAGAAAATCTCAAAAGTTAGTGTTTTCTTACACAGTAAGTACCTGAGAACTATTTTTTCCACCTCCCACTGAGACCTGGTTTCACAGGTTGTGTTCCCCAGGAAGCAGACTTAGAGATAATGATTTAGGTGCAGAGGTATATTGTGGGAGTGGGAGGTAGGGATGGAAGGGGGGAATTTGATATCTGTGGAAGAAAGGGAAGGAAGTGGGATTGAGCAGAGGGAGAAAATGGACTGAAGTGCAGGCATAAGGTCTCAGCCAATTCCACAGGGAAGTCTGGAGAAAAAATAGCCCTTCAGTGTTGTCTCTAGTGAGGTGGAGAGGGTGGAGCTATTATGTTTCAGCATCCTGGGATATAGGCTGCATCCAAAAGGTGTGTGACCTTTAAGAAGACTCTTATTCAACCTGATGGGAATTCCCAGAGAAATATTAATCAACAACCTTCCCAGTAGAAAAGGGACTAAGCCCTTTAGTCCTGAAGGAGACATCTGAACAATGAAGCACATTATCCAAAGCACAAGTTAACCCCTTGAAATAGGAAATATCTGATTAACCACTTTAAGCTGAAACAAGTTCCATGAGCATACGTTTTGCCAAAACTATTAAATTTTGTTTTGGTGGTTAGCACCAACCACAGCTAAACAGTTTAATTTTTATGGGTTCAACTCGTGGTGTAGAAGAAAGTAAAGTGGGTTTATGTCTCAGGTCAGCTATATCAATGCTGTAAAATGACTCTGAAGCTTTCTAAGACTCTGCTTCTTCACAGTAAAACAAGGATAATGGTATTTATTACATCTTCCTCATAAGGTTACTCAAAGGCAATGAATGTTAAAGCACTTGATAAACAATAAAATGCTATACAGATAGAGCTCACAATATTTGGAACAGAGTAAAGTGCTCAAAAGATATATGTTGAATGGATAAAGAAATATGATTCTAATTCCCCCACATTCCACCAAGAGCCTATGACCCCTGGTTTCCTTCCAGCAGATTGTCAGTCTGGGTTTGTCAGTCTAACAGCTTGTTTAAGGACTTAGTGTGAAGTGGAGGCACATCCTTTGCTGTGACAAATAGCATGGCAAATAGAAGGCAAAGGCAAGAATTCTCCCTAACCTGCAGTCATGGCTTTAGTCTGGCAAACCAGAAGAGGTCTCCAGAAGAAACTGAAATCAATGCTTAACTGAGTCTAAAAAAATAAGTTTTTATCAAATATGCCTAAACAAAAACTACTTTGTGATAGACATACTCCAATGTTCAGTGTCCAATGTTCAAAATATTAAACTAGCTCACCAGGCAAGCCAACTTGTTTTCTAGTATCTTGAAAACAGTATATGGAAAGAGGGCAGGATGGTGACCAGGGAGGAGGTCCCTAAAGCCTCTCCCAAAAAACACAATTGAACAGCCATCCAGGAGCCAAGAAAGAGGACCCTGAGTGACACAGTGACAGCTGAGAAATTCACACATCGCAAGAAAATACCTGAAGGTTGGAGAGAGGGGAGTAAGTGGGAGAGAGGGGAGGGAGCAGAAATGGATCGTGACAGGACCCCATTGCTGCTGACTATCCAGGAGCAGCACAGTGCATGGAAGGAAGGAGGCAAAGAGAAGACAAGACTGAAAGCCGGAGTGACAGAAAGATGGGAGACTGTGGGGAAGCTGGGCCATAGAGTAGAGTGTTGAAGACAGAGCTTGGGGGCCAGCTTCTGAAGCTCTTGAGTAGCAAGAGGGCTGAGCGAGGACTCTGAACATCCACAGGCCAAGGTGGAGCCCCAGAGAAAGCACCTCAGCTCATGGCATGCCCATAGTCCACAGCATGCGCATGCATGGCTCCTCTACAGGGCCGCAGTTTCCAGCTCACGGCAGAGGCAAGCCAGCTGCCTTTGCGCAGCCCGTAACATCAGGCCCATGGCATTGGACCTGTGACTCGCATGCACCCCGTATCCTCACATGGTGTGTGCCTGCAGACTCATTTCCCAAGAAACTGGTCACTGGCTCATCCCTGGGAAGAAAGGCAGATTTGATAGCATTTGCCCCAGCCACTGAGAGCGGCCTTGGCCTGCATCCCATCAGCCTTCTTGACTCCCTCAGCTTCCCCAAAAAAGGGCAGGAGGTGGAGTGCCTCAGCGCACATTTTGTTGGCCTCTCCCCTCTCCTACAGCCTCCCCAATAAACTGCGGGAAGCGAAGGGACTGCAGATCAACATGCCTTGCCCATAAATGTGACTGGAGACCAGAGATAAGGCTTAAACACCTCCCCTCTTTCCCAAAATTTGACCCCCAGTGCCACCTAGTGCCTACACTACAGCAAGACACCACAAAAGTAGTAATCAGAACAGAAAAAAGCTCCTGCACTCTGCTGAATATAAAGCCCTCATGCCAAAGAAGAAGTACACGGTGGAAAATATGAGTACCTTAGGATCTAAATGTGTTCAGAAAGAAGATAAAAAAACCTCCAGAAAAGGATATCATAGACCTAGAAATCTCTGAACTAAGAGACAGAGAATTTAAAGTAGCTTTTCTAAAGGCTCTGAGAGAAATGAAAACATATGGGCAGAACACCATAGCTGAGGTGAATGACCTATGAAAGGATATCTGTGAACAAAAGAAACAATTTAACAAAGAAACTCAAAACATAAGGAAGAACAAGATGGAAATTCAAGAGATAAATAATACAATAAAAGAAGTGAGAAATGAAATAACTGCCATAGGAAACGGGGCCAACCAGATGGAGGAAAAATTAATGATATTGAAGATCAGAACATAGGAACATCTCAAAAAGAGGAAAATAGAACATATAGAACCAAAAGGATTGAAAGAACTCTGCAAGAACTCTGACTATGAAACAAAACAACAGCAGGATAATAGGATTAGAAGAAGGAGCAGAGCACTCGAGAAAGAACATACTCAAATAGTAGACAAGAAATTTCCAAACCCACGGAAAGATCTAGAACCCCAAATTAAAGAAGAAAATAGGTCCCCTAGATACCTGGACCCTAGCAGGTCTTCTCCAAGACACATGGTAATAAAGATGTCAAAAACTAAAGACAGACAATTCTCAAGGCAGCCAGAAAAAAAAAAAAAAAGATTTATAACCTTTAGAGGAAAACACATCAAGCTGGTATCAGACTCCTTAGCAGAAACTCTACAAGCCAGGAGGGAGTGGAATCAAATATTCAAAACTTTAAAAGAGAGAAACTTCCAGCCAAGAATAAATTATCCAGCAATAGTATCCTTCAGATATAAAGGAAGAATAAAGATCTTCTCAGACACACAGAAGCTGAGGAAATCCATCAGCAAGAGGCTGGCAATTCAAGAAATGCTGAAGGAGGCTCTTTGACCTGAAACGAAACATCAAGACATATGGAGTAGAGTTGAAGCAACAAGAAAGAAACAAAAACAAAACAAAACAAAACAACAACAGAAAAGTAATGGCCACAGGAAATCCTCACCTATTAATCATTGCTCTAAATGTTAATAGATTGGATTCACCAATAAAAAGACACAGAGTATCAGAATGGATTAAAAAACAAAATCCATCCATGTGCTGTCTCCAAGAGACATAAGAACAAACACAGACTCAGAGTGAAAGGATAAGAAAAAATACTCAAAGCAAATGGTGACCAGAGAAAACCAGGAGTTGCCATACTGATATTTGATGAAATAAAATTGCAGGTTAGAAAAGATAGCAAGAGACAAAGATGGACATTACATAATGATAAAAGACACAATACAAAAAAAAAAGAAGAGTTGATGCTAATTAATATATATTGTCCCCACCAGGAAGCACCAAAATATATAAAGCAACTTCTAACAGATCTGAAAGGAGAAACTGACAAAAGCACAATTATTGTAGGAGACTTGAACACCCCCTTAATAGCCATGGACAGATCATCCAAACATTATATAAATATGTAAATATCAGCTCTAAATGTCACATTACAGAGATTGGATATAATTGACATTTACAGGTCACTTCACCCAGCAAAAAGAGACTATACCTTCTTTTCTAGGGCACATGGAGCATTCTCAAGGATAGACCACATGCTGGGACACAAAAGTAGCCTCAGCAAATTCAAGGAGATCAAAATCATACCAAGTGTATTCTCAGACCACAAAGCTTTGAAATTGGAGATCAAATGTAAAAGGAAAGCAGAAAAAAAAAAAAAACCACATATACATGGAGATTAAACAACAGCCTATTAAAAAAGGACTGGATAAAAGAAAAAATAAAAGAAGACACTAAAATATATGAGAACTAATGATAATAAAAATAAAACATATCAAAATATTGGTATGCAGGAAAAGCAGTAATAACATGAAAATTTATACCATTACAGGCCTATCTTAAAAAACAAGAATAATCACAAGTAAACACCTTAGCATCCCATCTTATAGAACTAGAAAACGCAGAGCAGACAAAAGCCAAATTCAGCAGAAGGAAAGAAATAATAAAAATTAAAGCAGAGCCAAACCATTAGAAAACAGAAAGACAATAGAAAAAAATTATTATAACAAAGAGCTGGTTCTTTGAGAAAATCAACAAAATTGACAAATCCCTGGCTAGACTAATCAAATGATGAAAGGAAAGGACACAAATATCCAAAATTAGAAATGAAAGGGGAGAAATTACCACTGATACCACAGAAATACAAAGGATTATAAGAAAATATTATGAAGGACTTTATTCCACAAAATTTGACAACCTAGAAGAAATGGACAAGTTTCTAGAAACTTATAGCCTACCAAGACTGAACCAAGAAGAACTGGATAATCTAAATAGACCAGTCAATAGCAATGAGATTGAAATGACTATCCATAATCTCCCTAGAGGCAAAAGTTCCAGACCAGATGGTCGCACCAACAAGTTCTACCATGCATTCAAAGAAGAATTAATGCCTATCCTCCTCAGACTATTCAAAAAAAATTGAAGAGGAAGCAATATTTTGTAACTCAGTCTATAAAGCCAACATTACCCTAATACCAAAGCCTGGTAAAGACAACACACAAAAAGAAAACCATAGATGAATCTCTCTGATGAACACACAAGCAAAAAAAATTGGTATTGCATTAAATCTGTAGATTGCTTTGGGCAGAATGGCCATGTTAACAATGTTAAGTCTTCCTATCCATGAACAGGGGATATTTTTCCACCTCTTAAAATCTGTTCCAATTTCTTTCAAAAGTGTCTTATAGTTCTCTGTGTATAAGTCTATCACGTTCTATGTTAAGTTAATTCCCAGGTATTTCATTCTTTTTGTTGTGATAGCAAAAGGAATTGACTCCTTCATTTCTTTTTCTGAGGATTCGTTGTTTGTTTAAAGGAATGCTGTTGATTTTTGTACATTGATTTTGTATCCTGCAACTTTACTATATTCGTTAATTGTTTCTAATAGTTTCCTGGCGGAATCTTTGGAATTTTTTTTTTTATTTCGACCTTCTTGAATTTATTGATACTTGGGGTTTTTTTGTTTTGTTTTGTTTTGTTTTATTTTTTATTTTTTTTTATTTTTTTTAATTCATTTTTATTGTTAGACTTATTGGGGTGACATCTGTTAGCAAGGATTACATAGATTTCAGGCATACAATTCTACAGTGCATTGTCAACTTGATGTATAATAAGTTCACCACCTAATGTGACTTCTTTTTCCATCACCTTATATTTAGCTTCCCCACCCTCCTCTCCCACCCCCTTTCCTTTCTACACTCCCTAACCCACTCGTGAAATTTTTTATATAAAGAATCATGTCATCCACAAATAGTGACAATTTGAACTCTTCTTTCCCAATTTGGATACCTTTGATTCCTTTCTCTTGCCTGATTGTCGTGGCTAGAACTTCCAGTACTATATTAAATAAGAATGGTGACAGGGGGCATCCCTGTCTTGTTCCTGATTTTAGGGGAATAGGTTTCAGCTTTTCCCCATTCAGTATGATGTTAGCCGAGGGTCTCTCATATATGGCCTTTATTATATTGAGATACTTTCCTTCTAAACCTATTTTATTTAGTGTTTTGATCATAAATGGATGTTGTAGTTTGTCGAAAGATTTTTCTGCATCAATTGAAATGACCATATGGTCTTTATCTTTGATTTTGTTTATGTGGTGTATCACATTGATTGATTTCCGTATGTTGAATCATCCTTGTGCTGCTGGGATGAATCCCACTTCATCATGATGTATGATCTTTTTGATGCATTGTTGCATTCTATTTGCTAATATTTTGTTCAGGATTTTTGCATCTGTGTTCAGCAGAGATATTGGTCTACAGTTTTCTTTTTTTTGTGTTGTCTTTGCCAGGCTTTGGTATTAGAGTAATGTTGGCCTTATAGAATGAGTTAGTAAGTATTGCTTCCTCTTCAAGTTTTTGGAAGAGTCTGAGGAGGATAGGCGTTAATTCTTCTTTAAATGCTTGGTAGAATGCTTGGTGAAATCATCTGGTCCAGGGCTTTTGCCTTTAGGGAGATTATGGATAGCCATTTCAATCTCGTTGCTATTGATTGATCTATTTAGATTATCCAGTTCTTCTTGGTTCAGTCTTGGTAGGCTATAAGTTTCTAGAAACTTGTCCA
>PVJL010011161.1:0-44518 GCA_004026885.1 Lyroderma lyra
GTGTGCGTGTGTGTGCGTGTGTGTGTGTGCGCGTGTGTGTGCGTGTGTGTGCATGTGTATGTGTGTGTGCACGTGCGCAAACCGGCTGCACATCGCTTAGCCCCCACACACACGTAAATAAAGACTGGATAGGGAAACTTTTGCAGAAAACAATGAAGCGCGCCTCCATTCTGAAGCTCCATGTGATGTCTGAGGAACTCACGGGACGTGTGCTGCAAGCAGCGGCGCTTATTATTCCTGCTTAGCGGTCGCCAGACACGGGAGAGGGGAGGCGGCGAAGGAAGGAAGGAAGGAAGGGAGCAAAGGGGTCTGAATTGACGCTCCCCGCTTCAAAAGCCCCTTTGTCCTCAGCCAACTTCTCATGGCTGAAGATGCGGTGTTTGCCACAAGGTCGCCTGCAAGAAAGCACGCAGCATGACAGAAGTCCGCCAGAGGACTCCTTTTCTGCCCGCCCCAACTTTCTTTTAATAATTTTTCTTTTCTGTGAAAGGCATCTTTTTAGAGAGTGCCACTAAGTGCCTGACCACGGGGACCGGGATTAGAAACCCGTCACCTCGGTAGTGAAGCTCTGAGCCCGATCTGGCTGTTTGGGTCAACCGCCTTTTCACCTGGCCCGGGCCACCCAGCCAACGTGAACCGAGAACGAGTCATTTCGCATGGGGGGCCCGTCGGAGAGGGCCCCCCGAGCGGTGGCCTGCGGGCAGTGAGAATGGCTGTCCTGTTGGGGCGGTGGTTTTCCGTGGCTCTCACAGTCGGGCCTTCTGGCCGTGCAGCCCAAGAGGCCATGTGTCCAGAGCCCGAAAGCACCCGGTGCCTCCAAGCGACTTGGTCACACGTGCCTGTCAGATGCAGCGTTTTCCATACGGACAACAGGGCTCTCCGGCCGCTCAGCGGACTTTCTCAAATGCGAATGTTGTTCAATGTTTCCATTTTCACGCCTGTAAGACGCCAGCATAGGTAGGGGGGTGGGGGTGGGGGGTGGGGCGGGGGTGGCGCATGCAAGTAGGAGGAAGCAAAAATGAACAAAGAAGAACCAGTCACTCCTTCCAGCACAGGTGGCACGGACACCTGCTGAGAAGTCCCAAGTCCCGTGAAATGACTGGGTGAATGAATGTTTTGGTCTCCACGATGCCAACTGGCTGACTTTCCCCGTGAACTGCCCGGTTGTTTTGGCATTGTCCAGGCACAACTCTGATTCCATCTGAATGATTTAGGGCTGATTATCCCATTGGTGGATTACCAAGGCCTGTGTTTTCGTCCTGTTTCTTTCCTGGCACCTGCTTTCTGGGGTCTATTTTAATACTGATTAATACCCACAACTGTGGGAAGGGTAGTTTAGTTTAACTTCAACAAACATGTTACTGAACATCTGTCATGTGCCAAGCACTCTGCTAGTTGTTAGAGATAAAACCGTAAGAGAGGTATTTGCTGCCATCAACAATTTTGGGATTTCATGAGAGACAGACGTGATTTCAAAGCAATGCTGCAGAAAGAAACCCTGCGTGGTCTGGGACCAAAGGGGGAGACTTAGCACAGTTTGGGGCTCTCAGGTGAAGATGGAGCTGAGTTTTAAAGGATGTGGAAGAACAAACCAGTTAACAAAGAGTGAGGAACTCCAGGAAGAGGTACAACAGAGTGAGTTTCCCAAACATACAAGCGTGAGAAGTCTGACACTAAATAGTACGAGAGAGTGAGAAAAGGAAGGCTCTGTGGTTCTTTGATTTTTCAACCTTGGATTATAGCACAGGTAAATGTAACCGAATGTCTGCCGAAAAGTGAGATGGATCTCTAGGCAAAATGAGCATCCAAATTTTAGGCCGGAGACTAGCAAAGAAGTGGCAGGAGGTGGGGTGTGGTGGGGCAGGGAGGGGAGGCAGAGCAGAACCTTATCTCTGATAGAGTGGACGTAACTGGGGGACAGGGCCAGACCACCTGTCCCGGAGGGGCTGCAGCATGGATGATGCAACCACGCCTTCAGCCGCGGGACCAGCCAGATACACGAGTCTAACTCCAACCCGGGGGGCACAGCTCCTGCACCCCCCATCTTCGATCCGTACCTATGTTCTTGGCTGTGGGAGATGCACAGGGCAAAGGGGAATCTGCAGTCCGAATACGCTGGGGTCACACGGCCTTACTAACGTCTGACGAGATGGCCCTAAGGAACTGCTGGGAGTCACTGCCCTAGTGACAAAGCCCTTTAAAGGTTATGGATAGAACCTAAAAGCCTTAACTTCCTCAAGTAATCCCATTATAAAACCTTCAATTCATACACTCATCTAAACCTTTCTGAATCTGTCCATTTTCCCCAGATTGTACCTGGAAAATACAATTTTTTTTAATTCCTCCCTCTAAGAGTTCATTTCCCCCCACTTTTAGCTATTCTAATGATCATGTCTCTTGAAAGGAGATTTCAACTTTAAAAACTTAGCTGAATTTGATTGGCATTTGTATATCCTTGCAGGATGATTTGACTTCTCTGTTTAAATAATTAGAATAATTAGTATCATTTCCTTACAGATTCACTTTAAAAAAAAAAAAAAGTGAAGTTAAAATGAAGGCAAATTGATCTCTTTGCAAAGAAAATCTTTTTCCAGATACTCAAAATGCCTTTTTATGAATAACACAAGATACCTGTCTTTACCAAACTAAAGACAGTATATTTTTCAAAGCATCTGAATCTATTACACAAGTATGTCATCATATTTCACAAGACACACACAGAAAAGCACTAATAAAAGGAAAAAAATTTGGTCATTTTTGATTACTTTAAAATGAGGAACTTCTGCGACAGCATAAGACAAACTTTATCAGGTATCTTCAAGGAAAAATGAAGGAAATGTTATTGGGAAGGGACACTTCGGGCCTTCTGGAATAATGTTCTATTAATATTTCTAGAACTGGGTGGTAGATATACACATTGTTTCCAATCCTTCATTAAGTAGTACATTCACTTTTTCAGATCTTTTCTATAAGTGTTACATTTCACACACACTCAAAGGATTGAAAAGTGACTTTTATTCTTCTTGGAGGGAAGAATCATTTTATTTCTAATTTAAGTGAAGTGTAGTATTTGAAACATTTCTCTTTGGTTGTATCCCTTTTCCACAACTATTACAACAGCTGTGACCCATCTACCTTTCAGCCAGCCAAGCTGGAAGTTCACGTTTAGCAGCCACGTGCCGATGATCCTGGAGTGTTCTGCGCACAGGAGTACCTCCATCAGGTCTCCGTAGCCAGAACTGCTGCCTCACAGTGACACTGAATGGAGCCAGAAACATCTACCCTCCTCATAGTACATCTGGGGAAACTGAGGGTTGCTAGAGACTGTATATCATGCCTCCAAGCAGCCCTGTTTTATCCCTGTGGGATGTTTATCTTCCCCTACCCCATTGACTGAAAAGCTTAGCTCTGTGACATGCAATGTCCCAGACACAGGCCACTCCATTCACTTGGGTCCCAGCACAGAGCGCGGTTGACCTATGATGGGCCCGGTCTTAGAAGCTCAGGCTGCTATAACAAATACAGTGGAGTGGGTGGCCTCAACTACAAACATTTATTTCTTACAGTGCCAGAGGCTGGGAAGTCCAAGATCAAGGTGCCAGCATTTTCAGTGTCTGGTGAGAGCTCTCTTCCTGGTTTGCAGATAGTGGTCTTCTGGTTGTGTCCTCATGGCGAATAGAGTGAGAACTCTGGTCTCTTCATCCCCTTATAAAGTCACCTATCCCAGTACAGGGGTTCTCCCCTCATGACCTCATCTAAATTTAATTACCTCCCAATGGTGCACCTTCAAATGCCACCACATTCGGGATTAGCACCTCAGCATTCAGTCCATAACAGACACATCACATGGTCAACAAATCAACCTTCGGGGTTATAAATTACTGAAATTTTAGAGATATTTGTTATCGAGACATAACCCAGACTATTCTGACTGATACAGGGTCCTAGCAAGAGATCCAGAAATCCTGAGCACCACATGCACACATCTGAGCAACTAACTGCACAGATGGCCAACACGACACACTTTTCGGAAGGCACCGCCTCTCTTCATTTCTGTGTGAGGTGCATGCGCGCGCGTGCACAGACATAACAGCCATTGCTGATAAACAGACACCCCTTCCAAGTTAAGCTGTTCTGGATAAAAGAAAAAAAAAGAACACTCAAGAGGAGATATTTTTATGGAAAATGACAGCCGTGGATTTGATCTTGTTTAAGAATACTTTGCTTTGAAGGGCTCATCGCAGCTCCTCTGCCACCAAGCTGAGAAATTTCAATTCAACCACATTACTTGCTCCCACACCTGAAAATGGTCCGTGACTGCTGCCTAAAGCCAGAGCCCGCCTTTTCATCCGGGTCTATCACGTAAAAACAGTTCCTCGGCTCAGCTGACCCATCTCGAATATCCAGTGGGCTCCCCAGCACCAGGACCACGTAAGAAAGGCTCATGGGAGAGCGTTTCAGCCCTGGTGTTCACAGGCAAGCTTCCAAGAGAGCGGACGACACGCTCGGGCTGCACGCTCCCTGGCTTGAACTCCATGAAGACAGCTGCGCAAAACCTGATCAAATCAAACCTTCCGAGTCTGTGACTCAGCCCCATCAGGCCAGTGTGCAGAAGCTTTTGTTTCGGCAGAATCCAGCCCTTAACACCTCATTCTGTCGCTCCTACTTCCTCAGTCCACCCACAAATCCTCCAGGACTTATTGCAAATGTAGCAAGCTTGCTGGAAATAATAGTACACGCAAAGAGGCTAGTCGGCTATCGACTCCAAGCCCTGGGTAATACCAATGGGAAATTATGTGCACAAAAGGTGCGCTGGGGTGACAAATGACGAGAGGGCTGGCCCATTGAAGATGCGGGGACTTAGACAAAGCTAACACACTAATACCAAGCCACTAGCTTTATCTGACTGCATTCTGGGGCTGACGGCTCCCCGCACGCCCCCTGCGGGCCTCCCCCACCCACCCACGCTGTGGCGTGAAAGACACAGTTTCTTTCTTTCGTGTGCAGCGTACCATGAAAATGTAATCTAGAGAACCACTGCGTTTCTGTAAGCCCCGAAGTGTTTTTAGGCCCCGCCAAAAGCAATTTCCAGACCTGTAATACATTTGTTTTTACGTTGTTGACTGGAGAAAAACATTCCACTTAGGGAAAAAGCATGACATTATGACAAAGGGAATTTAAGACTGGTTTGTTTGTTTTTTTAATCTAGAACAAAGTAACTTTTTCTTAGATTTTTTATTTTGGCCTTATCCTAGACACGTTTTTCTCGGAATCTGGTCAGACTCCATGCAGGAAATCATCTAGAACAATAGTAATTCTGTTCTTCACACAGGTTTTTGCAAAAGAAAATGTGTTTTTATTTTCCCACTTTAATCTCTGAGCAGGCTCACGTGGGACCATTTCTGGTGCTCGTTTTTGTTGTTTTTGCTCAGTGTGCTCCCACTCGAAGCAGGTGGCAATGCTGGGTTCTGTGGGATGTAAAACAGGCTTAATGTTCCTCATCAGAAAAGCCCTCAGCGCTGAAAGTCAGGGAGAATTGTCCTCATGGACAGAGATCCTCCCTTTCTCTAATCTCCTCATTTTCATAGAAACAAAGCAAAAGTCTTTTTATCGGAGTCCAAATTGACTGTTAATGCTTCCAACTCATCCGGTCAAGATGGGCTGTTCCCTTCTCTTTCCACAGGGCCCTTCCTCAGTTCTGGTAATAAGCAGAGTAAAATGGATAAAGTATGAGATTTGAGAATCATTAATACAACTTCATAATGTGATTTCGGAGTGAGAGGTCACCGATAGCACGTGACTTCAAAAATGAACTTTCCTCAGAAGGTACTCAGTGCATCTGTATTGTATGTAATGATGCAGCTCCAACAACCTGTAGTAAGATATATGTGAAAAGGCAGGCGTTCACCTCACTCAGAAATAGAAAAATTCCTTAAAATTTTAATAGCCTCCAATTCATTCTTTCCATTAGGTAGAACGATACCCGTTATACAGCCATCATGTGTCTCAATAGCAACATGGCCTAGGAGACATAGCAGAGAACAAAAGACTCCTACTCTGATGGTTAACAAATACATAATTCATCAGAAAGCCATGTATGTAAGCATCTCTCCACCAAAGACTCTTTCTCTGGTCTCCATTGGTTAGCTTACGTCACACAATCCTTAGGACATAAGATTAACAGAAGATTTGCAGGCCAATAAAATTCTATCAGTGTCATCCATTTTTCAATTGTCCCGAAGCTGACGCATCACCACACGACCCACAGTACTGAGACACAGAATTGGGACCGTTTTTTCAAAGGAGCGGTCTCGGAGGGCAATCTTTAGAGAAACTCTCATTCCTAAAATTACCCTCTGGCAGATTTGAGATCAACCTCTCACTGGTCCCCAGTAACCCCTTTGCTTTGCTCTTCCTTGACCTCCAAGGCCCTTCAACCTTGCTGGTTGGCACTTACACCTTCAACTCAAGAAGCACACTTCTCCGTGGGGCATGCAAAGAAGAGTTTCCTGCTTTTCAGTTTTGTTTACCTTCCAAACAATTCCTTTCCCAGTGACATTCAAATTCACCTTTATCGAAGAACAGTGCACACACAGTTCAATGACATAAATAGAAGGAGCGTGTTTAAACAGAACCCAACAGTCGCCTGCCCACTCGTACAAGCAACAGCATCCTGACGTCTTGGCTAAGAGACCCTATTTCTTCCATATTTCTAAACGATATGCCTCTGCTGCTCTATCCTTTTAGACATTTTCTGTGGTCTTTCTAATGCGAAAGATGACACTCTATCACTTGTGTGTTCCTCCTGCCTATCTTTCGTCTCCACTATTCCAAGTCATAGTCATATCACAAGTTTTGATTGAATCAATATCTAATAGTCACGTTATTATATCTAAGTAAATATTGTTCTTGGTTGAGTCAGGCCATGAACTATATTATACCTTCCCCTTTGCCTAATTTTGAGTTAACCACCTCCTTTTCCACTTGCATAATTTTCTATATTTCTATATTTGTGATTCTTCCCAAACTCACCAACTAAACTGTCAATCCCTTCTCATATTACTGTATTCCACGCAGTGAGATACTTAGGTATTCTCTCACTTCCACGTTTCACCTGGAAACGTGAAGAGCCCTCGTGCTGGGATTTCCCATGGCTATCGCCCGGGACACCCCTTTGCCTCTCTTGTGTGCTCTCCTCCACTTCTTGTGTGCTCTCTTCCATGTTTTTCTGTCACAGTTTACGTACTCATCTTGGTGTAACTTACCCTATTCCTAAAGGAAGATAAACAAAAAGCTCTGTGTGTGTGTGTGTGTGTGCGCGCACAGATTTTACTTACCTGAAAATATCTAGCAAGCGTGTACGACTTCCACACAGAGGCTACGCTCCCAGCCTCTCCTGCAAGTGGGGACCTGTGATTGAGTTCTTGCCAATGAAATGGGAGTCAGTAGGGATGTGTGAAAGAATATTTCTTGCCTCTCACTTTTTTTCTTCCTCCCCACTGGCTGAAATGGTGCTTCTGGGTGAGCTTCAACCATCAAAAGTAACATCATGTGGCAGACAAAGGAATAAGATAACAGGAGCCTGGGTTTCTATTTCTAAACATAATTTCAATATCATGATCCAACCAATTAATGATTATTCCTTAATGTCTCAAATATCTGACCTGGGTTCATATTTATTTGATTGCTTTATAAATGTGCTTTTCTTGTTTTTACAGTTTATTTGTTTAAACTGGGACCTAAAGTGAATCTATATAATGTAGTAGGTTGGTAGATTTCTTTTCTTTTTAAATTTTATGGCCTTCCATTATTTTTTTTCTTATAATATCTTTAATGTTGTTGAAGAAACAAGTTATTCATTCTATAACGTCTCAAACCGTTCTGAGATTGAGTTTTGCTGACCGCATCTTGGCAGTGGTGTTGAATGTTGTCCTCGGTCTTCTATGGTTCTTGGATCAGATTCAGGTCCAGTTCGGGGGCAGAGGACAAGACTATCCCATGGGTGGTGGTGTGTGCATCCAATCTGAAAGTACACAGAGTCTGCTTGTCTCTTTCTGTGATGTTAGCAGCTGCCAACAAACATTGCCTATATCCTTTAAATCATTAGGAAATAAGAAATGGTAAGGTGCTAATTCTACTATCATGTCTTCACATATTAAGTGGAATACTTCTACATAGGAAAACACTTGCCCTTCCATCTATTTGGCCGTCTTGAAGTACAGTTCATATAATTTTTGTAAGCATCCTCCTGACTTGCATTGGCCCCCAATGTGTTTGTAGGTCTTTGGTAATCTGATGTTGTTAAGTATATATATATACTCACATATACATAGGTATATATACACACGCACACACACACACACACACACACACGCATACATACATGTACATATAAGTATATATATATAATTTAAAAATCTGTAATATTTCTAAAGATATTCAGGTTATATAATAGTGAATAGACTATGCACACTTTGCATGTTTTCACAGAATTTCAGGATAGGGTCAGAATTTAAGGGATTTTTTAAGGTTCTGGCTACCCTCAAGGCAATGTTGCTCAAATAACTGAAATACCCATGGGCTGGCCATGTGCCAGGTACTATGCTGGGTACTTTATATAAGAGATCTCATTTCATCCACTGAACAGTACAATGCTACTCTCATTCCCAACTGACGGAAGAGTAAACTGATGCACAGAGAATTACTTGTCCAAGCCAGGATGGGAACCCAGGTGGCATAACTTCAAGCCCATTCAAAATTATCTTTGTTTACAATCATACAGAATTTTAAAAAACATCTATTTACTGGAGAGAGGTTCAGCAACTTGCCCAAAATTGACCAGAAGGCATTAAATCCATTTGGACAGATGAATTTGTATGTCCAAAGGAAAGTTTGGATGTCTAAAGCATATATGCTCTAACACTGCAAAGCAGATGGCCGCAGTGTCAGCGAGATGGAAGCCATCCTGGGAAGACTGGTCAGCACCTCTGCCTCTCCCCCGCTTCTTCATGTGGTTGTGCCATCTTCATAGATGTCTCCAGGAGCTTCAACACACCGGTGGGAAACATGGATGTGAAGACTCAAATAGGAAAGATGTCAAGAGGAATCTTGGAAGGTGTGAAAAACTCACCAGCAGGTTTTCGTTTGCTGCTGTTCTACTGGTTCATTTCTGACCATGAAACGTGAGTCCCACAGCTTTCCTTTTTCTGTAATTGTTCATTAAACAGCTGAGTTCTATCCCTTGGGATTGAGTCTGGAAATGTCAAAAGGACTCTGGTCTACTGCCAGATCACAAAATTCCATCGGTCTCATTTTCTATGGGTTGACTGACAACACATGAGCCAACCAAAGGCAGGCCAGCTTATTTTTCAGTTCCGTCCACTTGCCAGTGATCAGATGAGAGGGCGGTGATCATAATGACAACAAAGACAACTAGCCTTCATTAAGCACTTCCTTAACGGGGGTCAGCACTGTTTTAAGCATTTATATATAACATCTCATTTAATACTCAGGTGACCTAACAATTAGTTAGTTGCAGTGCTTGAACTTGGACCCACACAGTTGGACTGAGGAGTCTGTACTCTGAACAATTACACCAGAGCTGCCATGACTGGATGCTTAGACTTTGGAATATTAATTCTGATGATGCTCATGGAACGGAAATAGAAAAATCCCATTGTACTTTCAATTGGGACAAATCTGTGGTCTCTCTCCTTCTCTTTTGCCTTTTTGTCCAGTAGTGATGACCTGGGGGCTACTGAAGATGTTTCATGAGGCTTGGTGAATGGTATCTAACATTGTGAGAGAGAAACCACAGGATATAACAATAATCTAAACATTCCCTTTCCCAAAATACTGACAAATGCAGCTTCTACTGACAGGGCTCTGCTTCATTTCAGTGCTACAGCTCATTTCCTCCCACACAAAGGTCTTGTTTACCTATTAAGTGGCGTTCTATATTTAACAAACTAGGCTGACAAACTGTTAGTCAAAAAGAAATGCATCGTGATTAAAAACATATCCAAATTAAGCCCACAGAAGAGTGGGTCCTCCTCAGGAAAGACATCTTAAGATGGAATGTTCCTACTGCCATTTTTGTTGTAGAAACAACTGTCATCATAAAGCAACATCACTGAAAACCTGGAGACACTTGCTCCTACTGACTCCCCTGAAATGCTTATCCACTCTTTCTGTTGTGTCTGCAAGGCTGAGCCCTGGAGCAAAGGCTTTCTTACTCATGCTTCACACACTGACCTCTCTACTCATCTCTCCCAGACCAAACCTCTCTGAAACTGTCGACAAATATCTCCTTTTCTGCCAGGAATGAGTAGCTTCATGGATGCATCACAGCCACTGATCAATCAAAAAAGCTGTCATCCCTGAATTTTTATTCTCTTTTCATCTCCCTCAGTCCAAGCACTGCCCACAAAAGTCTGTAATCCTGGATAAGAGTGTCGGTAGAACCCAGTGTCCTCCAGCAAGCTGGCCACTCAGTGGCCTAAATAAGTGCCCCCTCCAACCAAGCTCTATCCACCATCACAAAGCTGATGTTTTCATGTCCACTCTGGAGCAGGATGAAAATGCCCAAGCCCTGGAACACAGGACTCAATGGAGAAATGGAAATCAGAGTTTTTTAACATGTTGGATAGGAAAAAAGACCAACCTGGGACTAAAACTATGTCCACTGAAAAATAAGAAGACAAATATCTCAAGCCTCTGAGAGAGAAGGATATAAAGATAGTGGTTCTTTCATACGATCTGTGGTGAACTGAACTGTGGCCCCCATCCCCCACTTAATTCAGATGTTGAAGTACTAACCCAGAGTTGCAACTGTATTTGGAGATAAGGTCTTTCATGAGATAATTAAGGTAAATGAAGTCATTAGGGAAGGCTCTAATTCAATATAATGGTATCCTTATAAAAAATACTTGGACACAGACAGGGAAGCACACAGAGGTGAGACCATGTGGAAACACAGGCAGAAGACAGCCATCTACAAGCCAAGGAGAGAGATCTCAGCTGAAACCAACACGGCTGACACATTTGTCTTAAACTTCCAGCCTCCAAAATTGTTGTTGTTCAATTAGACTCTTGTTGAATTAGCCACCTAGTCTATGGTACATTGTTATGGAAGCCCTAGCAAACGAATGCACCACCACGCACCATACCAAAGTGGTAACAATGGTGCTGAGTTCATCTCTTGATGAGAGAGTTCTCCCAGTTGTGCGTAGGTTCACAAATCATGCGCTCTGGGTGACAAGCATTTATACACACATAAAATTCTACCCACTGTATTTCTAATTTCCCTTGTACTTGAACTTATTCCCCCATGGGTACAAGGAAACCTCCTTAGCTTCTGTCTAGAACATTCTTCTCCAGAACCCAGTTGTCTGGGTCAAATGTCATTTTCTCAAAAATGCCTGATCCAACCCTCAAAATGAGATTAGGCACCTCTATTAAATGTTCTCATTGCACCCTTTACTTTTATTCATGGGCCTTATGACAATTGGAATTAAGTACTTATTAATGTAATTACTTTTCAAATACCCCACCTGGTATAATGGTAGACCATAACCTTCATGAGAGCATAAGCTGTGTCTATTTTATTCCACCTGTATCCCCATGACTTTGCCTAGTTCCCAGCATATAGTAGACCTACAAGACATATTTGTTAAAACCTGAGTAAACCAATCACACACACACACACACACACACACACACACATATACATATGTATATTATATTCCAAATTATATACTCCAATTTTCTCTTGGACTTCATTTTATTCAAGGCTAAAAAATTCTTGTAAGAGCAGAATTTTCCTGACATCTGGAGGAAGAGCTCAGGAGTGATTTCATTTAGGGTAGCCAGCCCTTAACGAAGGATGCCCAGTTAAATGTGTATTTCAGATAAACAATGAGTAATTTTTAAAGTAAGTATGTGGCAAATATTGCACGTTCATTAGTCACTGTTTATCTAAATTTCACCTTTAACTGGATATCCTATATTTTTATTTGCTAAATCTGACGATTCTATATTCAGAACACCTTACAAAAAAAGAAAAAAATGTAAGTAAGCCAATAAGAGAAAACTGCTAAGTCCTTAAGAATAGGAACCAGGAGGCTCACCCTATATCTGCTCCACCCATTCACTCTCACACACTCACACACACACAAACACACACACACACACACACACACACACACCATGGGGTGCCCAACAAAGTGTTTGCCACAAAAACACTAATAATAGTTTAGAACTGAAGTTTTAAATTTTCACTATATGTCTTCACCCACAAAGAACTGTGAAGGTAGACATATTACTACAAAGAATAAATAAAAGAATAAGCCAATAATTACATAATCTTAAAGCAGGAAGACTGTGGGGACCACTTGTCCACTGCCTTACTCCCCGGAGATGGAAAACGTGGCCCAGGGCACTTCTGTGACTTGTCTCAGACCCTGTAATTGGCAGTGGCATATCTGGGGCCACAGCCAGACCACCTTCACTCCAGTCCAATGCTCCTTCCTCACCAGCCCACTAAAGATATTTTTAACAAAGACGTACCTTTTCTGGTCTAGAATATTCCACACGTACCTTCTCAGACAGCTGCCCAGGCTGTGTAACCAAACAATATCCACCTGAGCTGTTATGCATATTGTTTAAAGAAATCCAACTAAGAGATTCAAGATGGTGTACATAAAAACTGTGCCTGATTTCTCCCATGTACACATTAAAATTACAACTAAATTATAGAACGATCAACCTGAAGAACTATCTGAAGTCAAGCTGAACAGAAGTTTTATAACTAAGAATATAAAGAAGCCACATCGAGACTAGTAGGGGAGGCAGAGATGCAAAATAGGCTGGTCCCAAATTTCTTTATGGCAGATAAAAATTGGCAGGGGTCGGGTATTTTGGCCACCGAGGCTCTCATGTAGGAACAAGGAACCCCAGCCCCACACCAGGCTCACCAGCCCAGACTACTGGTGCAGGAAGAGGAACTCCACAACACTTGGCCATGAAAAACTGGGGATTCCCTACTGTCCTGGTGGGACAGAAGACTGTGGGAAACCCAGACCCATTCTTCTTAAAGGGCCCATGCAGGCACTTACCCTGGGCTCCGGCAGTGGGGTGGTGCCTCGGGGGCGTCGGAGGCATACAGGGTGCAGTCTGGGGTTTGTGGCTTTGAGAGGAGGTCTGGAAAACAGTCTCTGTTTTCCCTGCGAAGGGTCCTCCTCCCATGTAGTGGCCTAGCGGGCGCCATCTTTCCTGTGTTGAGCACGCCCCCACATGGCCAAATCTGAATCTGATTGGTCGGTGGAGCTCCCCTGCTCTTCCCTGCTCTGCCCTGCTGACTCCTAGGGAAGCCAACAGATGGCAAAAAGGTCTCAGACTTTCCTGACTTTTTGCGGAGCTATCCTAGGCCGGGTACTGGTGCCAGCTGCGCTCAGTTTGCAACGTGGCTTCTCCCACATACCTCCAAGTACAGCACAGGCAGCAACCAACTGCAGATTGCTTTGTAGCTCCTACCAGGTACAGGTACCCTTTGGCCAGTCATAGGCAGTGGCTGACCTGGGCCTGCACTGGAGCTCCTCCCAAGAGCCCCTAGAACCGACATATTATACTTGAAGGTCAGCTTTAGACCATAGCAGATCATGGCCCAATTATCCCCACAAGCAGCACACACAAAGGTTGGTCTCAACAGGCACCAGAGCCCACTGGAATGAATCCCACTTAATGTGTAATTCACCCGCACCAGCCTGTAAGCTATGGGCATTGCCAAACCCCATAGCCAGTCAGCCTGATAGTCAATCCCTCCCACGTACATGCCAATAGCAGTCCAGGCTCAACAATTATAGGAAGGTACACACAACCCCACACAAGGGACAACTCCTATTGTGCCTGGAGCGGGTAACATAGGAGACTGTGCCAGGGTCCCACAGGGCACCTACTACATAAAGTCACCTGACCAAGATGGAAAGACATAGCAGGTCTACCCAATACATAGAAACAAACATGGCAGCCAAAATAAGGAAATAAATTCCAAATGAAAGAGCAAGAGAAAACTTCAGAAAACGAACTAAGTGAAACAGAAGAAAAAAACCTACCAGATACAGAATTCAAAATGATGCTTATAATGGTTTCTCAAACTTATTTAGAACTTCAATAAAGAGATAGAAAGCATAAAAAAGGAGAAGAAACTGTAAAAAAGAACCAGTCAGAAGTGAAGAATACAAAAACTAAAAGGGAAAATGCACTAGGAGGAATGACCAGCAGATGAAGCCAAGAATCTAACCAGTAACTTGGAAGACAAGGTAGTGGAAAACACCCAATTTGGAATGGCAAAAAAGAAAAAAGAATCCAAAAAAATGAGGACAGTTTAAGAAACCTCTGGGGCAACATCAAATGTAACAACATTTGCATCATAGGGGTACCAGAAGGAGAAGAGAGAAAGCAAGGGATTGAGAAATTATTTGAAGAAATAATGACTAAAAACTTTCCTAACCTGGTGAAGAAAATAGACATAGAAGGACCCAGTAATCCCACTTTGAGTATTTATCCAAAGTAACCCAAAACGCTACTTTGAGGGGACGTGTACATCTGTGTTTACTGCAGCATTGTTTACAATGGCCAAGCTGTGGATGCAGCCTGGGTGTCCGTCGGTGGGAGAATGGATGAGGAGGAGGTGGTACATACATACCACGGACTATTGCTCGGCCATGGAAGGGAATGGGCTCTTGCCCTCCATGCCAGCATAGCTGGGCCTGTACGGTACTGTGCTGAGTGGAGTGTCAGGCAGAGAGAGACAAGTGCAGTGCGATTTCACTTACACGTGGAATCTAAAAAAATCAAATGAATAACACAGATCTGAACTCATAGACACAGAAAACATTTTCATGCTCGCCATATGGGAGGGGGGTTGGGACTGTGGGTAAAAAGAGGGCAAGGGATTAAGAAGTACAAATTGGCTGCTACAAAATAGCTATGGGGACGTACAGTATAGCATAAGAAACGCAGGCAATAATATTGTAATAACTAGGTGTGTCAGAGGGGTACTTGATTTGTTGGGGTGATAGGTAGGAAGAGTTGGGGGGCAGGGAGAAAAAAAAGTGAAAGGATTAAGGAGTACACATTTGTAGTTACAAAATAGTCATGGAGATGTAAATGAAAGCATAGAGAATACAGTCAATAATATGGTAATGACCATGTACAGTGCCAGGTGGGTATTAGATAATCAGGAGGATCATGTCTTAAAATACATAAAATGTCTAACCACTATGCTATACTTCTGGCATTAATATAAAATAATATGGAATGTCAACTGTAATTGAAAATTTTAAAAAGAGCAGAAAAGTGGAAGGGGAATACGTTTTCAGGTATAAAACAAATTAAGTCATGGGGATGTAATATACAGCATAGGGAATATATATAGTCAATAATATTGTGATAGCATTGTACAGTGTCAGATGGTTGCTGAACTTATTATGGTGATCACTTATCTAGGTTTATGAATGTTGCGTAACTATGGTGTACCCCTGAAACTAACATAAGATTATACATTAGCTTTATTTTTGATAAAAATCTTTGTTAAGAAAGAAATCCAACCAAGAGCTTTCCTCTTTTTTAATCTAATAAAGACTACTCTTCTAAATAGATGGAATAAAATAATAAGCAAAAATGAATATAATTGGTCAAAAACATTTAAGGTCTTTTGCATGAAGCTGCCTTTCATTTGTGGACATATCAGATTATGCCAAAGATCTCTTTATACATTTTTTAAAGGGTGGCAGCTTCAATTCAATAGTGTTAGTGAGACAATCCCTTAAGCTGTGTCAAAATGCCAGTTATCCTAGATGCCACCCAGATTTGAATAATTTAGAGGGAGACAAAACACACGCCCAAAGAAGGAATCATCTTTTGACTACTTCGGCTTTTAAGGAGGCTGCTTCTCCCCACCCCCTCCCTTTTTCCTGAAGCATCTTTTTCTCTCTATCAGTGGTGACAAGTGTCAATCAAGCCTTCTGTGGCTGAGAAAGGGGGAGGGGTGGGCAGTGTAGCCAAGGGGAGGACAGGGGGAAAGAGACATGAAACATTCTTGAACAATTGCTCAAGAAAGATTCCCTATCAGTGTGTGGTCTAGGGGAAAGAAGTCTTTTCCTTTTTTCCCTTCTAATCTCTAACCTACTATTTACCCCTTTTTATAAACTTGAATCTCTCCGTTGCTCCAAAGGCTGCAAAACAAATCGCTGCTCAGCCAGGATTAAGCTGCTTTGTTGCCAATGATTAGCAGGTTTGCTTGCAGTTTTAACATCTTCAGCAACTGCTGAATGTCAAATGATACAGGAAATACTGGTCTTATTCTGACCAAAGCCATATGAAATGTTTGAAATAAAATGGAGGAAGGTAGCCAAGAGAGAGGATTCTAGAACATTCCAGAGAGGAAGAGCTTAATAGGGACAAGCTAAGAATTCTATCAACATTTGTATTTCTGTTGTTTCTTCTGCATAGTTTTTGAAAAACGTTACATCCCAGTCAAACCCCCGTCTCAAAGAAAAATCTGTAGGACAACTTGGCTAATTCCTAAGCTCTAGGAAATGCTCCAAACACATGCAGTATTTTGTGGTTAAAAATCCACATAGCATTCATTTATCAAATACCTACTATGTGCTTGGCACTGTGCTGAAATAGAAATGAATAGAGTCTAATCCCAGTTTACAAGCATCTTCTGTGATATTCACTTACATACCCATTTCAGCATTTAATCATGTTTGAAAAACCAACAATATAATTACCTGGGACTCTGCCTATGCAACTTTGAGACCTGGAAGGTCAAGGAGTGTGTCTTCAGCCACTACCACCTCCTCCTGCGTTTCACGTTGACCTTCCGAGAGGTATGCACGGCTGCTCACCGCCGCATCACGCTGCCGGAACGTCGGGAGTTAGGGGCTGATCTTGTGGTTATGGATGGACAAACCCCTTCACCAGTGAGTCTCTGGCTTCCTGCACTGATTATGTGAGGGAAGCTTCTTTCTATTTATCCCTTCCGGTGTGAAGATCTGTGATGCCTTGACTTGGGACAAGGTGAATAAATAGCAGGGCTTATCAGATTGTCAACATCTTGAGGGCAGGGTTTGTCTCTCCTATCGAATTTTCAGGGTGAAGATGTCCCACCTCGACTTACTAACACAGCAGCGAAGTTACCCTGTGTGGGACACGGGGAAGTGAGATCCGGCCCAGAAGACTGACCTCTCCTGCTCCTGTCTCAGCCCTCTTACTCCACCATTTCCCTCATTTTCTCTGGTATCTCCAGTCCCTCCCTCTCCATCGGCTTCGTCTACTCAGTCTACAAATATTGCTTAACGCTTCCATTCATTCATTCAGCCATGTTAATTGAGCACCTACCATACACAAATCTATAAAAATTACTAACCCCCATCCTTAATAACACATACCTCTATCACTCTCAGCATCTACTGTTTTCTCAACAGAATCATTGTAATGCACAAAAGGATGGTCCATGTCCTTCGCTCATAATTTCTTCCTGTCTGTCTCCTTCCCGACTCTTCACTTCGGTATCTGAGGAGAACGTTTCTGACCTTGCTCTGTCAGTTAGGAGGCCCCAGCATGCCTCTCAGTAAGGAAATGTGCTATCTCACATAACAGGCAGTCAGCGACAACCCAAGCTCCAAGCAGAGTAGGACCAGGTTCTGGTCACTTTTCTCTGAGATTTCTTTCAGTGATTTAAAAACACCCATGTCATGGTAAGGTCATGGTTGTATTCGGCAGACAAGAGTGAAGAGAAGCAATAAGATAGCATGAAGAAAAGGTAGAAAGGGGTCTTCCATTACATTTAAAGTATTTTATTTCTTTGATGAAGCTGAGTTGTGGATACTTGGGCAGATAATTATTTTAGACTCAATATTTTTGTAAAAATATCCTGAAATGTACTAAGAAAATGTAATATGTATAACCACTTACAACCCGAGTCCCTCTGATGACCCCTGTGTTTCCTCCCCACTCACCACTTTCTTCTAGATCCCAGAGGAAATGACTGTACTGAAGTACATGTGTCTTTGATTCTTATGTCAATGGAATAGTTCATGATTCTTTTTTTCCCATTTCTTGACCCTCAACATTTTTTTTTTGAGATTCATACATGCTTATGCACATGGTTACAGTTCTTTTCTTTTCAGTTCTACATAGTATTTCGTCATACAAATTTCCTACAACTGAATGCCAAGAAGCCACCACATCTGTGAGATGGAATGTTTTACGGAGATACCTATGGAACTTCCCAGAGTTCACAAAGAGGTTTGCAAATCTGAGATGCTGATGACATGTAAGTTCATGAAATGTACATCAATTTGGTCTCTTTTACACTAATTTTTTTTTAATTGTTGCTGTATCCTTTAGGTATATAATGCAGTCCATCTTTCTAACGTTTTTCATGTGCTTAGGCAATTACATATTTGCTTATTAAAATAATCTTGCCAATTTTATTCCTCAAGTCTTTGTGTCTTCTAATTTTGTGTCTGACTCCTGTTCTAGAGAGATTTGCCACGTGATGTTCTGTGGATCGTGGCCACTGAGGAAGTGGTCTGAGGGCTGAGGGAGGAGTACGTGGTGTTACAGTTCTATTCTCTGAGAAAAATCTACCTGGAGAAGAGCAACGCCCAACGCACCCTCACACCACCATGTCCAGTTCTCTGGTGCACAGCATTTCCCACGCACCGCTTGGTGTGCTGAGGATCACAGGTCTCTCTACAATGTTACACTTAATCTACTTTCTAAAACTTTCCCCCAAACTCCCTCACATGTTTAATATCGCTGACGCATTGGACCACTTGCCATATTTCCCTGCTGTGCCCTGCCTTTGTCCTGCTGTTCCCTGCTGTTCCCCAGCCCATGTACAACACACATCGAAGTCATCCATCTCCTCACCAGTCCTCTCAGGTTCCCTTGCCTCTGAACACCTATAGCTCTCACCTTATTTCCATGATGAATCGTCCTGTTTTGCATCACATGATATTGTTTTGTGAACATAGATTCTTTCTCCCACTGTTATTAAGGACCTTGAAGTCAAGAACTTAATCTTGGAAACAGACCTGTTGGGGTTATCACTATATAAGATCTGTAAATGTCTAAGCATTATGTTCTCTTGTACACATGAAACTAATAAAAAATATAAAACTATTCATGTTCAAATGCAGAAACTTTCATGGCTATAACTTTGTTAATTAAAAAATCACTTTGAAAGACCTTGTCCCCTTGAACATCATCAAGTGTTCTGGGTTAGAGCAAACTAATTATAGGATATGAACAAACTTCCAAAAATAGTACTGACATTTTTATACTAATTGTTGTGTAATTCAAGACCCAGATGTTCCAGACTTGCACTAAAACAACTTGAATCAATTTGGCAGCTCAGTTCACACCAGTGGCAGGCTTTATGACAAGTCAATTATATTTCCTACTTAGCTGGATTTGTCCCCATTTTTTCCAGTACGATAACCTGAAGTGTCTAAAGGCAGAAGCATCAACAGAGGCTCAATATGAGGGTCAAGAAAACAATAAGCTACTGATCATTTTAGGAGTTTCATTCGAATTTAAACTTTGCCTGGAAATAACAATCATTAAGATGACTATTTGCAACACTATATTTGCAACAATTTTCAAAATAACTCTTTTCTGCAGAAGTCTAATGGACAGGTGCACCTTGCAATGGTATCAAGACAGAGGTGATCTGATACAGAGGGAGACACACCGCCCGGGTCTGAATTCTATTTCCTAGCATGGACTCTTGGGCAAGTTGCACAACTTCTCTGTGCTTTGATTTCCTCATCCGAAAGTGGCTTTAATAATAGTATTGTCTAATAGCGCTGACTCACACGTTAAGAGAGTTCATACACACCGAGCTTCTGGAACAATGCCTTCCACACATTGTAAGTGTTGAACTCCTGTCCTTTTAATACTGTGCCTGGAGATGTGACTACCACCGTCCCTCACTTACAGGATGAAGCTATGTATTTTTCAAGTAAAGCAATGAAAACTGTTGAACTTAAAATAGATATGCACATAACTGTGGAATAACTTGTTCAAGATTCTCGCCAATTTTGGTGGTGACTTACGTTGGCAAAATAGCTCAGAAATATTCCTGGGGGCCCTGGAAATCGAGTAAGAAACTATTGTTGGTCAAATGCAAAAAGTTTCGCTAGTGATATTCAATCACCTCTTAGCGGCCGTTATCTAAATTCATGGAGAATATAGTTTAGGAACGCCTGTAGTTTCCAAGTACTTTACTGTATTTCCTTATTTTATGAACAAATCCATTTTATTTAAGTATTTTAATTAACCACCACAAAGTTTTCAACTTCTTAGTCATCTATTATGTGCATTTGTGAGTTGGGTACCTGTACTATAATAACTCCAAATCTGGTTTTGATCTGGCACCTCAAATGCTATTTTAGTCCTTGGGGTCTAAGTGTGCATGGAGGTAGTAAATTCCTGGGTTAGATTCTGCCAGACGCGTAAACTCTTGCAAGTACGCCTGGAAACTTTGTTCCCCTAATGGCTTGAAAAACTAAATAGACCTCTGAAAACACTTACCTTGAACTCCACGAGTTGTTGATTTGCCCCACGGGATCTGCTGAGGTTTATCACCTGAAAGGCTCTTCTTTAATAATGGTCGAAATGTAGATTTTGCTCAGATGGTATTTGTGATTATCTCAGTTCAGTAAACTGCAAACCTGATTATTCTCCCAATTAAAACAGCGGAGGTTGCCTACTTCTCAGCAAGACACGTGAAGCCACAACAGGATCTTGAATGGCCAAGATTTCATTTCTTTCTCAGAATATTTTATACGATTCAGTAATCAGTAAAATTGGTTCTTCTACAATGGACCTCCTCTGCCATTAGGGAGAATTAGCAAAGTTCTATTGCCTTAAAAAAGTAAAGTGGTCTATTACTGTGAATGAACCTGCTTCTTTGTGTGTGAAGACTTCTTTTAATTTTAAGGAGGGCTTTCATGCTTTTGTGTTGTGAATTAAATCACCGTTTCATGAGGTTTATCCTTGTCCAGGCAGGGAAAAAAATCAATCTTTCATTAAATCTGAGAAACCTGAAATCGTGCTTACAAAAAGGACCATAGACCTGGCAGGTCCAGCAGTGTGCTGTATGTAGGGTGTCCAAGGACACATTGCTCCTCTCATCCAATGCTTACAACCTACAAAACGTTCATTAATATTTCTTACAAGGAAGCTCCATACATTTTTTTTAAAGTTTTAAACAGGCCTACTGATGTCAATTCTCCTATGTAAAGTAGCTTCTTGGCTTGTGAGTTTGAGTGTATTTGAAGTTAAATCTTGCACGCTCTGAAATGTAACCCATACAACCTGGCCTGAGAACTATCACACAGTTGCTATGACAGAACCCCCTCTGCATCCATGGTAACTGTAGCTTCCTGATGGGGCTTGAACTTCAAATGTCAAGTCCTCTGTGTGTGTGTGGGGGGGGGGGGGGGGTGTAGATGTTGCAGTAGTGGATGGAGATGAAGAAAGGAATAACAGCAAACCAAACTGAGGTGACTGATAACATTGGTGCAGTGACCAGAGCCCACACCCTGGAATCAGTCTGAGTCCCACCTTTGTCACTTAGTCACCTGCTATGCTGCATTAGGCAAGTTCACTAACTGAACTTTGGCTCCTTATCTATAAAGTGCACAGGATACTTCATTCATATGGTAGTTGGGAGGATTCTTGATAATATATGTGTTTATCCCATAGTAGGTGCATCAGTTAGTTTTTACCACGTAACAAATCAGTCCAAACTGTTAAACATAAAAAAAAAAACTATTTAGTTTCTCATGATTCTGAAACTTGGCAATCTAGATTGGGCTCCACTGGGCCATTCTAGTCTTGGCTGGATCCCCACATGCATCTGCCAACAGCTCTGGCTCCTGCTATTTTCATGGTGCCTTGGCTTTCCTCCATTGGTCAGTATAGACATGTTCCTTTGGTGGAGGCAGGGCTCTAGGAGAGCAGAAATACAGAAGGTCTTTAGAGAACTGAGCTTGTAACTGGCACAATGTTATGTCTGCCATGTTCTATTGGCCACACAAGTCACAAGGAAAGCCTAAATTCAAGGAAACGAGAAATAAATTTTATCTCTCAAAGATCTGCAAAGTCATATTACAAAGAGCATGGATAGAGGGAGGCCATTAACTAAGGTCATGAATGCAATCAGTATAACATAGTAGGTATATGATGGATTGTGGCCATAGCTACAGAGAAAGAAATCTGCTCCCTAGAGTGGTGTCAGAAAGGTCATGTGCCAAATCTGGGCACTGCTTGTTTTTGTAAATACAATTCTATTGGAATACATATTCCAATATTGACATATTGTCTATGGCTTCTTTCACACCACAACAGCACAGTTGAATAATTATGAGTACAATAGAGGTGGCTACGGCATGTCTTAATCAAATCAGCTGGTCAGGTCTGAGCTCTAATTTTTGAAGGACCAGAACAAGAGGGACCAGGGAATACCCAGGAGTAGGGTCTGCATCGTCACTTCTGTAAGTTGATGGTGTGAAAAGAATAAGGGAAGCATGCCATTCAGGGATCACCCCTAGCACTGCAGATGTTGGCCACAGCTGGCTTCTGAGACTTGCAGGGCAATTAAGACTGAGCCACTGGGCCTGCACTTGAGAGGGTGGTTGAGTCTCTGCATTAATTGTCTCCTTGAGCTCTTAGTTTTTGCTCAAGAACATATGGATGAGAATAAGTGCACACGAGGTATTTCTATGAGGCTACAAGTTAGCACTTTACAAAATGGGAATAAAATAAAACCTTCTTCATGGATTTCCTGTAAGCATTGAGTTAATTCATATAAAGGCTTAAAATGAGACCCCTTATTATAATCTTTGTCAGCATCACCATCCCCATCATCATCTTCATCATCATTAGAACAAGAACCAAAAAACATCATCAAAATCCCAGGTGGTTCTTAGGTTCAGCTGTGGTCTTTGATTCCTTCTTCTTTCTCCCATCCCTCACCAGTCTCTTTGCTCTGCACCATTCTCAGGATGTCCTCTTTCTACAAAGCACGTCTGTCTTCCTCTATGCCGCGTTTTTTCTGGTTCTTCCCAACCTCGATTTGCAAATATCCTTGACTTGCTGTGCTAGGAGTCACCTGTCACCTTCAGCTATCCTGCCAGCTGGAAAATTTGCTTCATGTTTCCTATCATGAGAGAATCTGACTAGTTGCCTTGGCCATATGTGGTTAGCTGGCCTGCCTATGACTGACTCCCCTTGGGTCTGGTATCCATCTCTGATCCAATCGGCTATGTCTGGTGAGGACGGATGACTCTCCTTTGGAAAGGAGTGTATGTGGGACAGGTACTGAGCCTTGATCTTATCAGTACTCTTGTGAACCATGTTGATCTGGAGGGTGAGGAAGGAGACCCTGAAGATGCAGATGGCAAAAGCTATTGACTTACTGTCAAGATGAAGGTGGCAGCTGGAGACAAAGTGTGCCTGAACTTCCTGCAGGAGATTGATTGAGGTTCCAGCTTAGAAGGACTGTGGAAACAAATCAAGAGAAATAAGGAAGGGGCTGAATTATCAGTAAATACAGCTCTGAAAACTCGACGTTTAAGTCATAAATAACTTTGGATCTTCCACCATGTGCAAAGATCCTTACTGAAATACTTCATATTCGGAGTTACCCGACATCATTGAACATTTACTATGTAATATGTTACATGTATTATAATAATTACAAATGTTATAAATATTTTAAAAATAAAAAACTTGTTGGTGTTTCAATATGCCAGGAACTAACCTAAACCTTTAACATGCATTTTTTATTTAGACTTCCCAACAACTCTGGGTCAGATAGGGAGACATTCAAAATGCCCCTCAACGATTATATATGGCCCAGACACCAAGCAAAATGAAGAGATGCCAATCAGAAACAACTTGTAAGACCATACAGGACCACCTGGGTTTAACAGCAGCCCTCGACGTAGCTTCTATTATTATCACCATTAGATGGTGAGGAAAGTAAGACAGAAGGAGAGACATACCCTGGCAAGTCATGATAACAGTTATTTGAAGTCAGGGCATCTAATTCCAGAGTTCTCACATCCTTACCTACAAAATTTGGAGTCTGAAGAATCACACTTGTTCCTAAATTAACATAGTTGGAGTCATGGTACACTCATGAGGCACAATAGCAATTGGACTGTGTATAAGCTTACAGCTGGAGTTTTTATTTAATACCAAGATGATTGTTTTCATGTCCCAGCATAACAGGATTGATAGTCAATTCCTAATACAAAACTCATTCCAAACATAACACTTTCTTTGCAACCTTGCCTGAGTGTCTCCACCCTGCTCCATACATAGTATTAGTCATGTCTCCTTGGTGGTGTCAGGAGCACTTTGTACATAACTGTGTCAAAGCACTCCTTACATTGCATTGAAATTATGTATGTGTACAGTTCCCCAAGAAGACCGAAATTCTAGAAGCCACAAACGACTGTGGCTCTTTTGACTTCATGTCCCAAGTATCTAATTTAACATCAGGACATAGTAGATGCCCTATAACATGTTGTCGAATTGATGAAAGAATGAATGAATGAATGGCTGACATAACGAATTGCTCATGGTAGAATGTTCTCATACCATTCAATCATTGTGAAGAGACAGTTCACTAGACCAAGTCACTAAAAGAAAAGCAAATATCTAATAAAATTTCTTTTCTATTTATTTATTGTTAATGTATTACTTATTATTACATTTCATAGCATTTTTGGAAAAATTATCAAATTTATTGACAAGGAAGATTATAAAAATTAATTGGCCTCAAGATACACCAAGGCATTGTTTTTAAATCTCTGTAAAAAACAGAGCTGTTTTGTTTCTTTAAAAAAGATTGTATGGGATGTTTCTTCCTGAGTCCTCTGTCCTCTGTCCCTGACTTTCCCTTTCCTCACCCCATAACATCATGCCGCACTGAGATGCCACTTCATTTATTTAGATTCCATTTTAATGGATTAGTCATTTACCTAATGGAGCTGGAGTCTCTTGTTCAGAAAGCAAACATATTGAAAAGTAAATACAACTGAATAGATCAAGTAACCGTGTCCGGTGGTTGCACCTGCCATTTAGACCACTTTCCACGGGCAATTTGAAAAATATCTAGCAAATTTCTCCATTTGCCTTCTAAAGGTTTAATAGAAAGAGCACTGGAACATGAGTTAGGAAATCTGGGTCACAGCCAGAGCTCTTTGATTTTAGATGTAGTGTGACCAGTGGTTGCTCATTTTCCTCTCTAGGTCTCACTTTCCTGGTCTTTAAAGAGAGGGTTGGACCAAATGACCTCTAATAGACTTTCCAATCTTAAAGTTCTACATTCAGTTCAATAAATAAATATTCACTCAAGACCTCTGAGGAAGACACTTGGCAAGGCATTGTGGGGGACACAAAGGTGCAGACAGCATGGCTTCTGCCTTCTCAGAGCTTCGAACTGATAGAACTGGCAGGATCAAAAACAAGCCTGAAGTGTGGGCCAAACTCATTTGGGTTCAGGCTATCTATTTAGCCGGTGTTATAAATGCTTTTCAAAGAGTGGTCTTCATTACTAAGCCCTAGAGATTTATACCTATACACTTATTTAATTAAGCATTTGCTGAGTCCTAAGTAATCAGAAAAGGCCTTCCAAGGTCAATCAAAAATGAAAACCCTGAGTCAGGGAAACATTTTCCGTGGTGGGTGTGTCTTTTTCTCTTTCTTCTCCTTCATTTGGCCCATAGTTTAATTAGTATTCCACGTCTCGGAACACGAATCCTACAGATGCTCCAACCTCTCGCCTCCAACCAGCCAACAAAGGAACTAACTGTGAACTTTCACCTCATGAGCCTTCCACATTCAGCACTGGCGCCTGGCTCTGCGACCTACCCGTTCTCAGATGGGAGAATGTAGGGACGCTACGAGTTACACTGTCGCTGAACCTAAACCCATTTTCTTTCGGTTGTGGCATGAAGCATTTCTCCAGGCTTCATTTTGGTCTTACTTTTTAAAGCAGAAACTTTTGGATAAGAGCTAAATTGTGTTTTCTACAGTCATATAAACATGGCAATCTCTCTCTCTTTCAAAATAGTAACAGTTTGCACAGAGAAGTTCATCAAAAGCCTGTGAAATATTATTATTTTACTATCTAGTCTTTTATTTGGAAATGACAATTTCCAAATCACTTCTTTCTGTTAAAAAAAAATCTTAAAAGGTCACTAAACACCAACATTCTAATTTCCAAGATGTCACTTTATCCCACCAACCATCTGCAACAAACTAAGCATCAGATGTGTACTCACAGGATATTGCCACCTTAACATTTGGAACAGAAATATATAGTAATTTGGGTTAGGTGACTAAACATCTTTTATAAAAAGAAACAAAAAAACTATTTTAATAACTATTTTGAAAAAAAAAACAATATATGGAAATCCAAATTTATACAAAGGATGTACAGGGTCCAGCACAAGGAACGTTTGGACTTGAGTTATAATTTTATTCCAAAATAACCAGACATGACTATAATTTTGTAATAACGGATTTGGTATAGATTACCAGCTCATTAAAAAAGGAGCGTTATTTGTGTAACCATAAGCAAGTATGGCTGCGATTTTACAATAAAATCATAACTCAAGTCCAGGTGTTAACTTTGGCCGGACCCTGTATCTGTGATGATTCACTTCACAAAAAGATTTGCAAAAATTATATTTAATATTAAATAGTCCTAATACATTGAAAGAAAGTTTCTTTATATAAATTACATGTGAATCTAATTTTAATGGCACTTACCTGTAGTGGAAATTTTGGTCTCCAGCATTATTATATTATTATACTCGTAATTTATTATTGGTCATTTACTGTTACCTAATCATAAACTCTCTGGATTTCTATGGGAAATCATCTAGTACCTGAATGTTACAGAAATCCTACTATATAATGTATTTGAAATAAAGTAAAAATGGGAAAATAAAAATTTTTAAAAGTCAAGTAGTTGGTAAACATCCTGATGTTGTACATTCCCCAATCTCTGCAAGAATGTTCACAATATTCTCTTTTGTAATCATTAAAATAATCCAATGGCATATTTAAGAAATACTGCCCTGTTTTGTTCAGTGTCCTGCCACTTGCATTCTTACAATCTGCTTAAAAGCCATATTAATATTATAATTACACAATTATTTATCTTGCCCTTCGCCTAAGTAGAAAGTGTTTCTTTTTGCTAACAAAAACCTATCCACAATAAATGTAACAATATACTGATAATTCTTCTTCATTAACTAGATTTAATTCTATGAAAATGGTGAGGTTTGTCCCCTTTTCCAGCTGTAAAGGACAAGAGAAAGTTGTCCGTGATTGTTAAGAAGATGAATATTATCGTGGCACTGCCAGAAGGGGAAGAAAACAAAGTCCGTGGCGTTACATCACCAAGGAGGAGACAGACACTTCAGGGCAATGTCTTTCCACGCTGGCTGCTCATTAGAATCACCCGGGGAGGGGGCTCCCCGGTGGTGTAGGGGCTAAGGCTTCGGGGCTGTCAACGCTGCGGCCTGGGTCCGATTCCCAGCCAGGGAACCACCCACATTAAAAAACAAAAACAAAAACAAAAAGAATTACCTGGGGAACCTTTAAGAATCCCAGGTCAGAGGTTACACCCAATCCAATTAAATGTGAATCCGTGTGCGGCCCCAGGCATTGGTATTTGTTAAAGTTCCCAAGGTCAATTTCAAAGTGCAGCCAAGGTGAGAACTGGGGCCACACCACGGACAAGGGGACGATAGAATCTGATCTCTTCACTGCCTTCAGATCTCTCATTTCCAGGAGACCTCATGTCTGGTGTTAACAAAACCTTCAGCCACCCAGATCTTTTGGTCTTGAAAGTCCTACTACCCTCACAGGCAAGGGCACCAATTCATGGCCTAGTGGGGGCTTAGGCTGATGTCAACCTAAGAAGGCCTCTTCCAGCAAAGTGCTGACCCCTTTGGAAGATAAGAGCCACCTCTTCAAGCACACCAGCAGCATGGCATCCCCTGGGAGGTCACCGCTTAGTGTGGCTTAGTCCATGTGTAGCGTGGCTCACGCACAGATGCTTAGAGAAGGGGGTAGTGGTATCCACTCTGTGTGCTATAGGAATCTTCTATTTTCAGTCCTGGGCCCTGAAGACCTGTCTGACAATGGCCTGGCCTGTCTATCTCTTTACCTGAGCAATGTCCAGCATTCTATGAAAGGGGAAAATAGATATGAAAGAAATCCCTAAGTTAGTGTCAAGGCGGAATTCTGATCAGCAGCGGTGCTAGGGACATGTAAAACCATACTACAAATAACTTCCTATGAATGTTCCTTCTTTGTCATCTTGTCCCCAAGGCCACAAATCTAACTTATTCTTTACTTAGACATGATGTGCTCTTCACTTCCTTTCCTCACTTCACCCCCTGCCTTCTTTCACGACATGAAGTTCTATCCACTTATTTCTAGAGAGTTAGTTATCCAGTAGGTGAGGATCCACCATCTGTAAACTAATATTCTTGCTAAGTAACCAGAGATGATTCCAAAATACATGGAATCATGTGGGCCCTTATTTGAGGTGATTGCAGAAGCAAATATATTACTTTATCTCTTAAAATAACATTAAAAATGGTAAGCAATAAACAGAAGCAAAGGAAAACTAGGAAAGAGGCTATTATCGTATTATCCTATTTTCACCAAGTACCAGGGACAAATGTAATCAATAAATGTCTACAATGAATAGAGTTAAGTAATCCCAAAGTACTGATAAAAGGGTGTACTTTTCAAAACTTGAGCTCCACTACAACAGTATGAAAAGTATCTAATACTATTATCTAGAGATAAGAAAATGAATCAGAAACAGACACAGGAAACCTCCGCTAGTGAAGACATTTCAGCAGTGGTTATTCACTATACAATCTCAGGCAATGTTATTAAGCTCTCTTAGCTCCAGTTCATTTTTTAACTTTCACCATCATAATAATTATCAAGGGACAAAATAGCTTCACAGAGGAGCACGAGCTATGAAGTCAGAAAAAAATGTGTCACTGAATTTCACTTCTGCTAAATACCAGCTGGGCAACGATAGGCAGGTTAATTCACCTTTCTGAGCTTCACATTTTTCATAAAAATAAAAATAAAAGAGTGAAAATAATCCCTCATGTAGAAAGAGTTATTTAAAAGATTAATGAGATAACATGAATAAAGTGCCTATTTAAAGGCTGGGGGCACTCTAAGCACATTATAATGGACACTAATTATTATTTCTCATAAAGCTGAAGCTACTGCCACGGTTAACAATTGGAAGAGCCACATACTGGGCTGACCGTTTTTAATTTGGTCCATAGATATTTTACTGAGCCTTGATGCATAGAAGCCACTGTGGAAAAAAAATTTTTAACAAGTATACAACGTTACTTTGCCCTCAATTAGTAATACTTTAAATGAGACACAGGACACATATATGAGGGCTGTCTGGGAAAACTCCAGCCATAAATGCCTCTATGTTTCATATGACGACAGGGCTGGATAGTTTCCAGACAGCCCTCGTACATGTACCATTGGGTTGAGCAGGGTGTTAGCCTAACGCCTGCCCAGACTAAATGCTGTAAGCAGCAGCAGGAGTGTCTGGTTAGGGCAATTCAGAGATAGAGGCGAGAGGAAGCCTTTGAGTTGGACCTTGAAGGAGTTAAATGGGCCAAAAGGTGAGCGAAGGGCATCCAGGTGGGACAGATGTGAAAGGGGAACGGCCGAAATAATGGACATAGTTTACTTTGGGGCCATCGTTTTTAACAGAACAGCAGCGATCAGCAGCAATTTGATTGTAACCGATTCCTGTGAGTCATCCTCTATTGGTCAATGTGATTCCATCTCACGGATTCAGCTGAAGAAAATCCAAAATGAAGTCATGCTCTAAAAGCCAAAACATGGAAACATTCTATGTAACTCTAAGAAACAGTTGCTTAAGAACACCGAGGCTGAAAGATACCGAGTGATTGAGGTTGTCAGCTGTGCTGATAGCCCAACAAAACTGGCTGATCAGCTTCTTTTAGGAGAATATAACGAAATCAAAGTGACTTTTACTGAGGGAAGTTTCACTGGGTAAACATTTGCCATACATTAATTTACCTCTTTAGCAATTAATTCTATTTGAAGAGGGCAGGATTTAAAGGATTTGGAAGACTACCAGAATATATTCAAATGATCTTATGCCATATGACTCTGTACCATATGTGATCAAACTTAATTAAACTGATTTTATAAAAATGTCACTGTGTGTTTACAGTGTGGCTATAACCCTTGGAACCTAAACTTTCCAAATATTGGAAGTGAAGTCATAAAAGTAGTTCAACCGTGCAAAGATTTAATATCTTTTTAAAGTCATAGACCTGGGAGAAAGGGATTATCTGTTCATATGGTCAGAGTAAACAACACACTTTTGGACCCAACAGATGGAGGCTTTGAAACTGGGGAAGAGAAAGCAGAGAAGAATAAAAATCCAGAGCTTAAAATGACCATTTGGACTATATTTTTAAAAGCTTTCTTTTCTACTCAGTGTGAGCCCAGAGGCTCATTATTACAGGTATAAGAAAACACAGAAATCTTCTGGGTCTGAAATGTCTTCATTTACATTATTTATTCCTCAATAGGCATGCTTGATTTTTAATATGATAGTTTATTTTGTAAAAAAAAAAAAAAAGATTTAAGATTATCATATTTTATTTTATCTACTTTCATTTTATTTTATTTTAGTTACTTTAATATACAATCTTGATAAAACTATGCTTTGCAAGAAACAGAAAATTTTATAATTGTTTTAAAAAGGCCAAATATAAAATCAATATTTAATAAGAAATTTCAAGCCCATGAATTCTTAATTTGGTCAAATGAAGGCTTCATTCCCACTGTAACAAGTAACACTTTCTCAAAAAAATTATAACCAATAGTCTCATCAGGTTAACATTTTGAGTTCATATTTAATCAAATGATAATGAGAAAATGTGAGTATTGCAGCAACCCAAGGCAGCTAAGTGCCTTGCAGTTTCTCAGACTCATTCTTGCTTGAAAAATAGAGCAAAAACAAACATTTCATTTTTTTCCAGACACCATAAACCAATTTAAACCCTGATGAAGAAATCTGTCTAATATTCTATTCATTTTATGTCAAAGAAAATTTTATGTTAGGAGTATATCATCTATGAAATCAGTATTTCTTACAGTTTCAGAAAAGTAACTATTCATTATTCCATTCAAGGATAAATGTTTCAATGCTGTATGGTTGAAATAAGAAAGCAGAAGGGAATTTCTGCTTCTCTAGTTCCCATGAATACTGCTAGACCGATTTGTCCTTCCTACACCCACCCCAATCTTTCCCTCCTTTCTGGTGAGTTCTCCCCGCTTTAAGATTAATCTAACCCATCACCGTCTCCTGGGGAACTTCCCTGATCGCCCCTCGTCCAAATGGGCTGAGTTTCTCGACCACTCTGCATATATCTCCAGGGGTTGGACTTGGCTATACTGATTGGGAATGAAAACTTGCATTAAAAGGATCATGTAGGCATAACGGAACTAATTGAGACTTAATTACGAAGAGAAAAAATAGCTGTTCGCTCTTAAGTGTTCACTGGGAGCCAGCCTCTGTGCTCAGCTCCTTACATGGACTATAATTCCAGGCTCCCAACAACCCTATCTGGAATGGACTATTACTATTCTCACTGACAGGTGAGGAAACTGAGCCTTGGAAAAAAGACAAGCAGTGTGCCCAAGGGCTTGCTGCAAGTGATTTGCAGGGAGAGAGCACTTCAACTCAGTTCTTTCAGATTTCAGAATCTGTTCTCTTAATCACTGGGGTGTACTTCCTTTCCTTGGGGTCTTTTTCTATGCTTAAGCCCTGCTCTGAGATGTAAATTCAGGATTTATAAAAAGCATTTAAGAGAAGAAAGCAACTTCATTCTCTCTTTTAAAATAGAAGTAGATTTTCTTACCAAATGCCCAGCATACCCTACCATTACTCATTGACATCTATGGAAGTCAACATGATGATGTTTAACCCTCACTATACAAACCTGTTATTATGATAGGTCAACAATAAAGTACTCAGAATAATTTGATTTAAACTGGCAGTCTTGATAGCCAAATGATAACTCAAGGTAAGGCAATTACATATTCATTTAAGGTTTTCTGGTGAACAAAGCACTTTGAAATTGAAAATCATATTGTCTTATGTTTAATGTATCCACAAAAGAGACATATGTATTATTTTAACATCTTATATAAAAGATTTCCTCATCCCTTTGAGAAACATAAAAACGTAAGAGTGATCTAGACAATTTCAAAGACTAAGGAATTCATGAAGGAAGTGAATTTTCAGTGGCTTTGAGGCAACCCTTTTGGTGCCAAATAGGAGTGAATGAGATTCTTGCTGACCCCCTCCAGCTGTGGGACCTTGCACAAACCCCTTCACTTCTTTGCCTCTTAATTTCTCCAGCTGTAAAAATGGCTTACTGAAAGCATTGCATGTAATTATGCACGTGACAGCGTTTGGTATACTCATACACTTGACTTTCATGGTGCTTGGTACATACATAGTTGACTTTTGAAAAAAGATAGTTCCTTTTCTCTTTCTTTTAACATTTTACATACAATTATTGAACCCCTCCTAATATTCTAGACATAGTTCACTTTCTGGAAGTAGAGAGAAGACAGAATTGAGCCTCCAGAATAGCCCACAGCTTAGTGGGCAAGACCGGTCAGAAAACCAACATATGAAACAATGTGACCTGGGGTGCATCAAGAGAGGAGACTGGAAGAGGACCCAGGTCACAGTGAGGACTCTCGGGGAGGAGATGAACATAGGTGAGTCTTAAAGGGTCGGAGGAAGATCCAGGTGGGTCTGGGGAGGGTGGTGCAAGTTTGTGAATACTCATGGAGGTTGTGAGTGAGATTCTTATCTTTTCTTGTTTAAGACTCACAGCAACCCTGCAAGTTGCTATCTCCACCTTCCTGATGATGGGCCTGGCGTGTGCCTGCCAGAAACTACCTGCGGATGGCAATAATATGACACCATAATTCAAAGACACGGCCGAACAGGGTAGTGACTAAGACCAGTGGGGCCAGAATCCCAGCCGAAGTAAAACAAAGGATCCCAATCGACCCTATTCCACTGACTAGATTTCTAAAGATACCAGAGGTCCTACTGGAAGTCCTTCGGGTGGTGGAAGGTTTGGCATGTCCGCTTTGGCCAAGAAAACTTCCTCACCTTGTCCCATGCCTCTCTTCCCCTTGGTCCAACTCAATCCATGAGGGAAAGCAGGCACTCTAAGAGGCTGCTGAACAAACCGAGAGCACCCAGTTTCAGCACAGCTTACATGAAAGAAGAGAACACACTCTAACACACGGAGTGGACAATACCGAGCGATGCAAATCAGTCAGTCGGCTTTACGTTATCATTCTGAAAGACCAGTATTACCGGTTTGTTAGGAAACAATAGCCAGGGTGAGTGAGCAAACCCGAGAGCCCTTAGATTTCCTTGCCTTCCAGGAAAGAGTTACATATGTCAACATTGACTCAGCAGGGCTGGTTGCTATTTAGAAAGGAAGTCATGCTACACCCACTAAGCTTTTTGTTCAGGCCATGACAATATCCCCTACAGAACATCAGTTCTGCATGGTTAGGATCATGATCTGGGTTGAGGTCAAAGAAATTACTTTTTCCTACTTTCAAGAAATCAAAGATATCGGTGTGTATGTGTGTTTGATTTCATCAAGGACTCTAGTATATTTTATTTCTTAGACTGTCAATTAAGACTCTTTAGATTGAGATAAAAATGCAAAGACATTTATCAGCTCACATAATAAAGATAAGGTTTGCTCCAGGGGCAAGACTCAGGTGGGGGCTCAGATAACATCAACCAGGCCCTGATTTTCCTGCCTCAGTTCTTGTCTCTTCCTCATTGGCTCCCTTCTCCTCTTGTGGTTGCAAGAGGCATTAGCAGCCCCACACCTCACATCTCTCACCTTTACATCCACTAGCAAAGGCAAGCCTTTCCCTCAACAGCACCTACATCGGGTTCTGAAATCCAGTCGGATTGGTATTGCTTTGGACTGTGCCCACCCTGATGAAACCAACCATCGGAGCCACAGGCGTGCAATACGTTGGGAAGAGAGAGGAAAACCCTGAAGGAGTGTCCTGGATCGACAACAATGCCTGACCGTCCCTGCTCCCAGGATACAGAGTGGCGCTCACGTACGCAGGTGCCAAGGGACAGAGGGGTTTCTTAGAAATACTTCCAGGTGCTGGAAGGGTCCTAGAGACCCTTGGAAAGAAATAGGTCAGGGGTCCACTGTCTTTTTCAGCTCCAGGAATGCCTGGAGGGGAGACACACCTATGGGAATAAATGAACACTGCTGTGTCCCCAGCAGGAGCAGCTTGTGGTTTTACTCACTGCTGAGAGCCCACAGGACCACCAACAGAACTCTGGTTGGACTGATGACTGAACTCAGCAGGTACAGCATCACCCTAAAGTGTCTGGCATGTCTATCATGCCCCCTCCCCAACTGTATGAACCTGGACACTTGGGGAAATAAAACACTCAAATTAACAACAGAAGTTTCCCGTGTTGGGTGTTTCCTCTGTACCAGGCACTTGGCTGGGGTCTTTCAGGCATTATCTCATTTAATCCTCCTGACACATCTGTGAGGAGGTGACATCGGCATACAACTCCACAGATGAATCGGTGGAGAGTGAAGGGAGTGAAACAACTCATCAAAGGCTACATAGCCAGCAGGGAGAATAAGATCTAATTTCAAAATCCATGCTCTGAGAGGCTGGTGCTCTTTTAAAAGCTCCTCACTAAAATATGAGCTCTTAAAGGAGACAGGTGGGGTCTTAGTAATCGTTGTGGTTTTTACCACTACCACAAGCACAATACCTAGAACGCCAGTACCCTACCAATTTATTCATTCATTCATCCCACTTTCGTGAGGGTACTGAGCGTCAGTCCCTGGTGACACAGAGTGTGGCAACATGCTGTGGAATGAGCTGGCTGTCACCATTGCTGAGAAGACAGAATCATCATGTCCCTGGGCTGATTTGATGGGGCGGGGCATACATGGATAAATAAGAGGACACACAACTTCCCACTTAGAAACACTGTAAAGATGTTCAATTCAGTTCTAGACACTGGAACTGTAAGTTGGACCTGAGCTTTCTAATTAAGTGTTGCAATATAGCTAGGTTCTAACGTCCAGGTAGCTAACTTGGATGTGGGACCTGCATCTTCAGTTAGAGGGAAATTGGAGAGACTACCTGTTGGTCAATGAGGTTGAGAACAAAGACTACCTGTGTTTCAATTCTGACTCCGCCACTTAGAAGCTTTGTGACCTTGAACAAGCTGTAAGATGGGATAATAATAATATCACTCTTGCAATATTATGAGGATTAAATGAGCCAATACATGTAAATATATTAACTAAATTTGTTGTAATTTTTGCCTTAAAGTCCAATGTAGAGCTTTTGAGAGGATAATATAGTGACAGCATTGTTTTTGGTCTTTTTTAATCTCCCCCATTAAAGCACACATAGAAATTAAACAGCAAAATCAAAGATCCATGAAAAACATTTACAAAAAATTTAGCCAACCAATTATCCCCAATACAAGCAAATGGGGCAAACTACCAACAGCTATGAGGTCCATATGGAAATGACATCTGCAGGAGAAAGCAGAGAGAAGCAAATAGGGTCATGCTTAATGGTGAACAGAACCCCAAAGGGTCAACACTTACTTCCCAGGAAGCACAGTGTGCCCCTCTGAGAACCCCAGATGAAACTGGATGGATTTTCTATCTCTAGGACCACATGAGTTCAAGGAGCACGAAGTAAGGAGATGGAGGAGTTGGAGGAGTTGGACCAGTATAACCCTTATAAACTCTCAAAGCTGAAATGGGCTTTCTAAGGCTTCTTTCAAATATGGGGACCACACTAGAAGTAGAATAAAACTGAACAAGTTAGGGAAAATTAAAGTAAAAAAGAAAGAGAGAGAAAATTCAGACCCAAGTGGAATGAAGTAGATAGTCAGGAAATCTCAAAAAGCAGGCGGCCATATTTTTTAAATAGCACATAAAAATAACAGGAGAGGGAGCTTTGTGACACTAGAAAAGCTTTCCAAAATCTTGCCCCACTCTAGAAAGGTCAGGAACACTAATTTCACATAAAAATGAGCCACAAAGAATTATCAAGAAGTATCCCCCATACAAAGTTAAAATAAGAAATGAGATAATAAAGAGCATAATAACATTTCTAGAGATGTTATTATGCTCTTTGTTGTCCCGCTATGTCCCCAAGCAGACCAAAATGCAACATTAGTTAAAAGACAGTAAGAAAATTATACAGGGCATTAAAAAACAGCATAAATCAGAATGTTTAAAGCTGAGAACTAAAATGGTAGAACTCAGAAAAGAATTAGAAATTTTAAAATATCCTTTCATAAATGAAAATTAGAAGGATGCAGTGTGGAATAACATACGTTGATGAATTAAGGGAAATATTATAGAAGGTAAAAAAATGTTTTAAATCAAAGGAAATTAAGATTTTAATAAGAGTTCAAGAGAAAGTTACTAGTACAAAGATGGGCAAAGAAGATCTAACATACAGACACTAGGAGTCCCTGTAGAATAAAATCAAAGCAAATGAAAAAAAAAATACATAATTTTTTAATTAAAAAATCTTTCCTGAAATTAAAAAAAAAGATTTGAAATCACGTGTTGAATTATTATACATATTGACTCAGAATAACCAATATCAAGGAAAATTCTAGTAAACTCAATACATTTTAAAGAAAAAAAATTGGGGTACTTAAAAAAAGATCATATGACTTATAAAGGAAATAAAATTGGATTTATACCAGACTTTCAACAGCAACATTCTATTCCTAAAAAAAAAAGAGAATAGGCTCATTAAGACATTTAAGAGAACAAAGCATGAGCCAAAGTTTTGATATTTATTAAATTTGATTTTAGAGGAGACAAGACACAAAACACAAATGAACTGCTATCAACATGCAAGAACAAATGGAATAGGATTCTAATGAGCCCTTCCCAAGGAATTTGCTAGAGAAGAAGTTTCAAACAACCAAAATAAATAGAGGACTAAAATCAAATAAGAGCTTGCGCGAGAGTGTATAGTATGGAAGAGATGCATGCTCTGATAATATAGGTATCTTAAACTACTTCTGAAATGAGATCAGAATGGTGAGAGAAATGTCATCTACCAAAAACCTGAAGCAAATGTATATTTCATGAAGAATCAAACGTTGAATTTAAAGTCCTGAATGAGTCAAATGCCCATCACCACTTTTATTCAATATATGCCAGTGCTCTAAGCCAGTTCAAAAGTGTAAGGGAAAAAATATACTAATTAAAAACTAAGAAAAGATCATTCAGATGTGATAGTCCAAAGAGTTTATACAAACTATTACAACTAATAAAGATTTAAAAAATTTTGCATGCATAATAAAATAATATTTCCAAATATCAACAAAAACTATCAGAATAGGTATTTTTAAGTCACCTTTGAAAATATCATCAAAATCTATATGATACCTAGGAACAACTATAACTGAAGATGTACAAGATTTTAAGGAGAAATAAATCATAAAATTGTATTCGAACACACAAACAGTGATTGAAATAAAAGGAGCGTTATATTAGGTACAAGCATGGAAAGAGTCAACATTGTAAAGATATCCAGTCTCCTCAGATTAATCTATAAAGTTGACATAATCTCAATTCAAGCTCTACCAACAAGCTGATCCTAAAATTTGCATGAGAGATCAACTGGCCAAACCATTTTTGGAAAACAATATGGTGTCCTCACCCTGCCATACATCAAGATTCATTAGAAAGTTGTAGTAATTAAGATAGTGTGGTTTTGGTATCAGGACAGACCGAAAGACCAACTGAATAGATCAAAGAATCCAGAAACAGAAACACATAAATGAAAATCTGAACCCTAAGTCATAATGGTTTTAGTGCATTCTGTTTTGGAGTCTGGAATCCAGGGTTGTGTCAGGGCTCAGACTTCACTCTTCCAAGACCCTGAACTAGAATTAGGTTATACCAAGACCTATTTTCCTGGAGTCAGTTTGTTGTCGTACCTTGTTATTTGTAAAATAATTAAATTTTAGGATGTTCAGTCTCGCACTGGCTTTTCTTAGCCTGTTCGTTAAGGTAAAGCGGGAAAACGTGGGCAGGTAAGGCAGGTGCGTTAAGTGCCATGTTTGTTGTCTTTTGGCAATGACTCATTGTGAGTGACCCCACCCTTCTTTTCTCATTTGAGGATAACATGCAATAAAGTGTACAAAAGCCCTTCCAAAGTCCTCAGGTGTTTCTTTGTCTCATGGCCAAAAGCAATAATAATAATAATAATAATAGCTGCTGGAACCTTTATCATGATGCAGACACTGTGCTGGATGCTTCATAAGAATTACAGGAATTTATCCCAGGAAGAAAAAACCTTATGAGAAAGGTACAATTACCATCCCCATTTTATGGTTGGCACATTGAGGGTAGGAGGAATTAAACAACTTTCCCAAGGTCAAGGTTAATTAAGTAATGGAACTCGAACTTACATCTGTGTCTATTAAAGACCAATGTTTGAAATGGAACTGGTACATTTTTAGTCATAAAATCAGAGTAAATAAAAATTGTATAATCTGAGTTAATGAAAACCAATCACTTATCTCTCTCCCAAAACATCTCTATAGAACTAAATTGCCTTCACTTTTTTAATAAAATGGTTAGTCTGCTAATAAGAAATGCACCATAGGCTCTTCTAAAAAAAAAACACCACCACATTTTAAAAGTGTGAGAAACTTGGACAAGGTGCTGTTTCGTGAAATAGGAGTAAACTCCTAATGCCATGTTTATGGACTAGGTCTTGTTGCATTGACACATGAAGAAGCTCTTTTAATTAACTGGATAGGAATTTAATATCTTCGCATATGCAAGGCAAGTCAACTTGCCCAGGCAACCAGATACACCAAGCTTTGCATATTAGTTCTGCTCTTTTGCCTTCTGAGTGAATCCTCTAAGTCATGGGCATTAAGGCTGTCTTAAGTAAGTGGTTTTGTACTCAAGTGTTTCTTGGGAAAATTAGGGTATGGTAACCAGTGGCAGAGAGTACAAGGCGACCTAGAAAATTGAAAATTAATTATTGTAGTAATAATAAACCACAGGAGTCCACATAAAAAAAATTCCAAGATCAATTTGCTGAATGTCACATGGTCGTCACTTAATGTGGACAAGGATCTTGAGAGCCTGGTCAAAATATGAAACTGGCAGTCAGCATACCGTCCAAATACCCATCCGTTCCTGCACGGCGTTTTCAGAAACTATTTTCCAAGAAAGTACGATGAGTTTAGCCACCCTACTAGAGGCAGTGAGTGTGAAGGCCTATCTTCATTCTCAGGAATAGTGCCAAACTCAGGCAGTGTTTGTATCCTGCTGAGTGGTCCCCTGACTGTACTGCTTTAACAAAACTAATGGTAGTTTTCCTAAAAATAAAATGTTATTTCTTTCAATATTTTCCCTCAAAAATGTGAGAGTATTGCATTAGAATAAACATAATACTTTCCTACTTTTCTTAGTTGTATCATTTACAACTTTAAGTTTTTCTTCCCATTTTATTTGAGCTATTTCACTAGGGTCCACAACCTCTGTTGCTATTCAGAACATTATAATCACCTTAAGAGTAATTAATATCATTCCTATTTATTGGGAAACTCCCTTATCAAAATTCATAAAGTGATTCTTTGTGCAAAAGTTCTGCAGAGCTTTTCTGTTTATATTTCTGTCTTCCATAAGATTTGACATTGATAATTACCCAAAGGAGACTTTCAGTAAATGATTCTTTCCGTGGAGTTACATCTGTTTAATTAACTTTTTTAAAGATGTATTTCCACTTTATATACCAAATTTCATAACTTTCATTTCCCCCCTCATTCAACAAATACTTACTGAGTCTGTACTATTTGCCAGAAACATATTAATATTATATTTCTCTTGAAACATTTTGTTTACAAATTACAAAGAATCAGACCATAGAACTTGACAGCTAGAAGAAGCCTTGGCACTTACTAGTTCAACATACTTATTTTAGAGACAATGAGGAAATTTTGCAAGGGTTTGCAGAAGTAATTTCATAAAAGTAGTGTCAGGCCTGAGGGAAACTAGCTGGTTGGTGCAAATATGGGAACTAGAACCCAAATCTTTTGACTTTGGTGCCAGGACTTTCCCAGCCATAAGTTACTTTTTTAAGATTTCTATTAAGTTTGTAGATGAGAAACCATCAGAGTAGGCCATTTATTGTACAGGGAAATAGTTACTGGTTACTGCTTGCCATCGTGATTATATTTTAATAGAAAAGAAATAACTCTGTATTAAGAATGTTTATAATCACAGTCAAGAAACTTAAAATTATTTGTGCCCTTTGATTCAATAGTTCTACATTAAGGGATTTATCCTAAAGAAAGAGATACAAACAAGGATTCATACAAGACTTGGCTGGCTTTTTATCAAAATGTTCAACCGTAAGTTATGCTATGGCTACCTAGTAGAATATTACAGTTTTAAAACGTGTATAGTCATGTAGCAAAACATGCTTAGTATAATGTTAAGTTTTAAAATGTTAAGTTGCACACAGTGTAAGTTCGGTTTAGGAAAATGGAGTTGTATGTGTGCAGTAGTACATTCAAATCTGAAGAAAATAGACCAAAATTTGGGAGTTCCCTGGTGGTGTAGTGGCTAAGGCTTTGGCACTGTCAATGCTACGGCCTGGGTTCGATTCCCAGCCAGGGAACTACCCACATTTAAAAAAAAAAAAAATAGACCAAAATTATACCTGGTTATTTCTGAGAAATAGAATTAATTACCAGTGACTTTAATTTTCTTCTTTTGTTTCCTCTGAATTTTATAAAACAAAATTTTACATGTATGCATGTAAAATGAGGGGTGCAAAAAGGAACGTTATCTTAAAAAGACTACCTTCTAGTCCAGGTGGGCCCAATGGACAGCCAAGCTGAACAGTCATCCACGAGAAAAGCTGATTGAGGTGAAACCACATACCTCTCTATTTTAAACTTTTCAATGATCTCTTCACTACTGGCCTGCCATTGTGTTATGTTTCTTAGCAGAACGAGGCTGACCAGATGTCCTGTTTTAAACAGGACAAAAAACAACAATAGTGTCCATTTCAAATGGTATGTCTGGTCAACCTACTGACATATATATATATATACATACGTGTGTGTGTGTGTGTGTGTGTATTTTTTTTTTTTTAGCCCAGTGAGACTAGGCTGACTGGTTGGTTGCTTGAGAGTGCTGGGTGCTTGAGTTCTGGTTAATGGAAAATCTGCTATATTTAGGAGCACCTTTTATGTGTCAGGCACTATACCAAGTGCTAGGGATACAGCAATAAACAAAACTGAGTATGTCTCTGCCCTATTTACCTTCTGCCAAAGTGGCAGATAAGTGTCCTACATGTTTTGATTCTATTTCATTCTGTTCTATTCTCATAGACATAGAATTGTATAATAAAATAATAAATTATTTCAATAGCAATTTTAAATTAACAAAGTAGTTTCACATCTAGTATCTTAAGTGATGCTCAAAAAACAAAAAATCCATGTGCTAGTAGAAAAGGAGGCTTGCTTTACTGAGGTCAAGACATTGAACATAATACATTCGCAGTTGTTCCAAGTGTATGTGCATACACTGAGACTCACATGAAGTGAGGGACCCGGAAATGGCAGGTGGAGAGGGCAGGAGCCCACATCCAGTGGAGAACATACATCTGTCCACCATCACCCTTCGGAAATTTCTTCAGCCACTCTGTTTGTCTGCTTTGACTTTTATAGGACACATGCTGCTGCAACCACTTTGTTCAGAGGTGTCTGAACCTCTTATCTTGGGACATCTGCTGACCAAGGCTACAGATGATGGCCATCTTCAACAGAAATCCTTCTCACTGGCATTTGGTGGGAAGACCCCGCTCACCATGTAACCTACCAGCCTTGCAAGCAAGGAGCATGATCTTTGCCCAGACAAGTTCACCGGCGTCATCTGCAGTGGGGTTCACACTCCTCGAGGAGAAGCATCTTTCTTTCATTAACTTCTACAAAAGCTGCTAAAAATAATAAACAAATGCATTATTAAAGAGGTCTCCTTAAGATCAAATTACAATAATGACATATAAAAATATATTTTTATTTTGCAATGATACCAAAGTTCTGAAAACTGGATATCCAAATAGAAGGAAATCCCATAAAATAAAATCTGTAAGATTGGTTGTATTTAATCTGTACCTTCATGTCACAAGGCAGAGGGCCCAGCCCTGGACCATCCATCTGATGGCTATCATTTAGGAGAATGTGTATAAACTGTGGTACCAGAGACGTCAGGGATGTGAAATTTCTATTAGATTATCTCGTCTGATCGGCCCCTTGGACAATTTCTTTTTTTCCTCTACAGGTGAAATTGCTATCTTTACATCCTTTTGTGGTTTTTAAATTCTGAAGAAATTCAAACAAACAAAAGTCAAAGCAAGGGAGTGTCCATTGGTCAAGATAAGCGAGTACAAAAGTGGGGCTATCTCTCCATTTCCTCTCTAGACCTAGGGCTATACAAAAGCAGTAGTCAGACGGAGCCCAGGCTAATCTTGAATTTTTCTTGCTTCATTTGACTATTTAAACATTTTAATTTTGTTCTTGTCTGTTCTACGTCTTAAAAGAAAGGTAGAGTATTTTTAGATTAAAACATAACATTTTGTGAGCAGGTGGAGAGCTAGAAAAAATCTCCAGTCACCAGGTGTCACACTATCAAACAGCACACCAGGTGTAAAAAGTGGGGAAAATAACCTCCTAGGGTACCTGGGGGAAACTTCAGCAAAGGCCAGATGGTGACTATCCTAAACCCTGGTGGCCATTTTGCTTTGCAACTTGACTACAAAGAACACACAACTCTTAAGAAGTTACATGCCAATTAGGAATCCCTTCAAATCCAAATCTAGGGAGTGGCACGCACAGAGCAGAATACCAGCAAGGGGTGGCTGTCCCCAGCACCACCAGCTTTGTCTCCCATTTTTTCGCAGCCTGCAGCACGCATCCATCCTTCACTCACCTGTGGAAATCCTGCGTATCTTTCCAGTTCCAGATGAAATGGCATCGATCTCAAGAAGCTTCTTCCGGTTCAAGTCAGTTCACCAACACCGTGCCAGGTGGGGGCGGTCAACGGCAATGAAAACAGACAGTGGCCCCAAACTGCTGAGCGTCTAATGGAAAGAGAGATACCATGCACTCAACAAACGCTGATGGAGCTCCACTGTGGGGCAGGCACTATCCTAATAACACACACTGTGCAGGAAGATATCGAAGCCCACCACTGGGTGGGGAGAGGCAGCTGTCACATGTGCAGGTGTGTGCGAATTTATGCAGGTGGGAAGTAAATAAGCAGCCACACAACTGTTTAGAAATTGAATTATTATAGAATTTTTAAAAGGTAATAATAATGTTCCAGTAGTAATTTACAGCTTAGAAAGCACTTTCACATCAGGATCTGAGATGATGCTCAAACAGGAGGGACAGCTAGTTTGAATGACTTCATTTTACAGGGGACAACCCTGTAAGCAAGTTGGATAAACTCATAAACACATGAACTAGAAGGCTACGGCAAGTTCAACATCAGAGTGACCTCCAGAGAGGGAGGGACAATGAGGGGTAGGATGAGAACAGAGAACAAAGGTGACTCCAAGTTTGTCTGCAACATTTCATTTCTTTTCTTTAAATCAAATTCAAAGCACAAGGGGCCAAGAGTAAATTTTAGTTAATTCTTTGTGATAAATAAACAGGTCTTCCTCTATAAGACTCTGGTCTTCTACATTTCAAAGAAATCTTTTCATGGTAACAAAGAAGCAAGAATATACAAGAACGAAGGGAACCAATAGCACTTTAAGAATACTTGCGTCTTTGCGGACAAAGGTTTTCAAGTTCTGTGGGTAGATCCCCAGAAAACTTGACCAGAAAACTTGAAAACCTTTGTCCGCAAAGACGCAAGTATTCTTAAAGTGCTATTGGTTCCCTTCGTTCTTGTATATTCTTGCTTCTTTGTTACCATGAAAAGATTTCCCAATGTTCATCACAGCGCTGTTCACAGTGGCCAAAACATGGAAACAACCAAAGTGCCCTGTGACAGATGACTGGATAAAGAAGCTGTGGTACATACACACAATGGAATATTACTCAGCTGTAAGAAAAGATGAAATATTGCCATTTGCAACAAAATGGATGGACCTGGAGATCATCATGCTTAGTGAAATAAGCCAGACAGAAAAAACAAAGAACTGTATGACTTCACTCATATGCGGAATATAAAACTGAAAGCAAAGA